>CM046353.1:2434912-2668284 GCA_025403435.1 Artocarpus heterophyllus
AACACCTTCCGCGAAAAACTCATAATCCCACACGTGGAATACAAACTTATCAACGAATTCTGAACAAATACATCAGCACAGAACCCAAATCTAATGACTTGACCGTGAATACTCCTTCCAGCAAAACCGTCGGATCTTGCGGCGCATTCCTTCAAAAGAAAAGGAAAAGTGAGGCAATTGGGAGCAATCCCTTCGCAAAGCATTTGCTTGTACAGCAAGAAGGACTTGAAGGAATAATAGGTCTCGTCCCTACGATACTTTTCTCTCGCATAGGCTCTGATCATGACGTTATAGACGTAGAGATTTGGATTCTTTATGACTAGGAATATATCATTGGCATAGCTGAGAGAACCCGATTTTGAAATGGCGCAAAAGAAAAGGAGACGAGAAAGGAGCAAAGTTCGGTCACTTTGGGATATTGAAGGAGATTTTATGATCTGGGTATGGATTTGCTTAAGCTCACTCATGCTCTTGCATTCATTAATTAAGAGTAAGATTGCGTTCTTAAACCTTTGTTTTTGGCTCTCTAGAACACTTGACATTTGGTTAAGGATCTAATGTTTGGAGGCAGATTGTAATAATAAGATTTTAATTTTTAAGCTTTACATGCTTTTGAGGTAAGCTACCAGTAACTTGTCTTGTTGTAATCAGACACCAATCAATTATACAAGGCACATTATATTATAAATCCATAGTTTTAAAAAATAAAAAAATAAAAATAAAGAGAGAGAGAGAGAGACAAAGACGAAGAAGAAAGCAAGCTACCTTTCATTGTGCGCAGATGAATATAATAACACCGTAGACATCAATTCTAATCCCAACTTTTTGCATCAATCCAAGTTGTCTTTCTTAAATAATGCGAGAGACGCAAACTCTAAGCTTAGATTTGTCAATCATTACCGAAAATGATTAATTGGAAACATACTGTGATCCTGGAGGATTATCCATTCATAGTATATATATGAATATTCTGCTTTTGATTCTCGTATTAGTTGCTCAACCAAAATGAACGAGATTATCACCACTTCTAGCGGCACCTACATGAGCGTGAGACGGTAAGATGAAAAGCAAAAGGATTCAGCAAGCTAAGGGAATAGAATCCACAAATTACGAACGACCAATCATTATTAAGATGAAACAAGAATCTAAATTTATACTATTTCTTTTTATCCTTTCAGAGGAAATATAGTAAGGGGAAAAAAGAAAGAACATAGAATTCCCGAGGCTGTCACAAATCTGGATTACACTTGAAACAAAACACTACAAAGCCTTTGTTAAAAAAAGAATCCCCATCAAAAAATTACCATCAAGGGAATGTTTCAAGAAAAATAAAAGAACTGAAAATTAAGAAAGAAACATGTGTTGCAATAGTTTCAGATGACTTTTCTCTTTCACCTAAAGAAAACCTTCAACCCCACGTCCTGCCGTGACTCCCTTGTATATAGTTAGGGCCTCTTCCATGACTTTAGCTTGAGCCAGTAATTGAGCTCGCTTTTTTCCAGACGGATGAGTTGAAAGATAATCTCGCAATTTGGAATCTCCAGTAACCATGCCTAACTTCTCATACACTCTCGGCGCCACTCGAGGATCATAACCCGCAGATGCCATCAACAGTAGTCCTATGTAATCAGCTTCCATTTCCATCCTAATAATCAAAATAAAATCAATCAATATCGGCTTCTATAAAATTGACGTTAAGAACAAGAACCTAAGAAAAGTATGCTAGAGCATCAAAAGTACTCTTTCATGAATTTAAGGCAATTTCCAGCTTGAGTTTGAACATTATTTCTTGGATGACATGTTTTTATCGTGAAACTCAGCCTTTGTAATTTATAAACTTTAAGGACCGACCAAGACCATCTAGGAGACAATCAACAGTAGCAGATTCCCTACTATACTCGTGAGCAGTGTCGCACATTCAACTTGAACTTGCAACATATTACGCATTATCTTGCTCTTGACAAGATCAAGTACATTAATATTGACTCCTAAAGCTCAAAAACTTTCAGCTATCTACATCAAGACATTAGGCATAATTTACAAAGCGACACAAAAGTAACTCCAAGAAGCTGCAGCATCAAACACACTTTTTGCAAGAACACAACTCTGGTGTGTGTGAGAGTTCAATCCTAACCATAAGAAATTTATCTGAAATAACTTTGACTGACACCTTTCTGTCTTAAATACTGGAAAATCTAAGATTAAACTCGATCAAATCTAAATGATCACAAATAAATAGGTTTCTAGAGATGATCCTTTTCTCCTTATTCATGTCTGACTGAGTGAGAGAGAGAGAGAGAGAGAGAGAGAGAACGTTTATACGCTATTACCGCACGCTAGTATATCCAATTCAAACTAGAAAGTGGGTGAAAAATCTTTTTGTAGCAATTAGCAGGAATACCATCATCCTTCCTTCCTTTTCCACTAAGAAATCCAGCACTTTTTGATGCTTAAAAACGCGTGAACTAAATTCTTATCCAATTGGCAACAATCACCTATATAAAATAAAAGCACGAGAATCGATGAAATCTAAAAGAAATGTTTATTTTATTTTGGCAATGCACACCAGAAGCAGTTGGCTCCCAATGACAAAATCAATACCACAACTCAAAACCACTCTCAAGATCATAAAACATAAGAGAGAAACACATGATAGCCGAGCAAGATTTTATACTACAAGCCATTAAGAAATGCAAGACTTGAATACCATCATAAACACGAATTACGCTAGAAATCTACACAAAAATCCAATAGACATATTTTTGTCCGCAAATGAAACTGTTAAGTTTACATAACACACTCGGTCCGGGTTTTCCAGCCAGACAACATGAAACCACCAATTAAAAGAGAAACCAGAGGCATGAAAATCATTATTATCTCCCATTCCAAATATAGAAAGAAAAAAAAGACGTACCTTCTAGAGAAAGGAAGCCTTAGGAAAAGCACTGACATGGTGTTGACGATATCAGGAATAACGAACTGATAAAGCACCAATTGCAGAATGGCAAACCACAAGTTCTTCGTCATTCCCTCCGCGGAATGTCTAGCCACAGCGTGCGCAACCTATCACATCCAAATTCAAAACACAAAGCCACTCATCAACTACAAGAAGAAGTATCAAAAACTATTCACATCTGTATTGGCATTAATAGGCTGTGTTGAGGGTTTTTTGGTCCCCGGCCGGAATCGGATGGGTCTCTCGAATGTAATGTCGAGGAGGCCTGAGACGGCCTGGGCTCGGATTTGCCTCTCGTTGGAGATCGCGTCCCCTAGGATTAGAACCTTTAACCACTTGTATAAGAGGGTCTTATGTCTATCCCAGGTACCAATCCAACTGTCCGAGCCAAGCCTCTGGCAGGGACCAAAAAACCCTCAACATAAAAACGCGCGTTTTTATGTTGAGGGTGCGCGTTTTTATGTTGAGGGTTATTTGGTCCCTCAAACGCATTGCTGGAGAGGCCGGTGAGGTTCCTACTCGGATTTGCCTCCTGCGAGAAGCACGTCCCCTAGGATTCGAAACTTTGATTCACTCGTATAAGAGGCCCTTAAGTCTATTGGATTGTCAACTTAAGGCCCTCTTATACGAGTGGTCAAAGATTTGAATCCTAGGGGACGCGCTTCCCCGCGGGAGGCAAATCCGAGCAACGGTCTTACCAGCCTCTCCGACAATACGTTCAAGGGAGCCGCCAGGGTCCGGCCGGGGACCAAAAAACCCTCAACATGCCATTAGGAACGTAGTTCAAACCAATTTGCTACAGCATTTTGTCTTACAAAATTTAAATTTCAAACCAATTTTGATTCGAAGTTTTGGTTTCAAACTACGTTTTCTCACCGCCTATACTATAACATACCTCATGGCCAAGTATGGTGGCAATCTCTGCATCAGTCCGGAAGTGCTCAAGCAGTCCAGTAAAAACAACAATTTTCCCACCAGGCAAACAAAAGGCATTAACAACAGGCTCATTAACCACAAGAACTTCCCAATTCAACCCTTCCAAATGTGACGTCTCGGGCTGGGACCCATGTTGCTGGCCCTTCTTCCTCGTCTCCTGGACCCACTTATCATCCAGAATCTCATCCTCACGAAACCACTTCCCCTCTCTATCCGTCTGCTTGAGAGCTATCAAAGTCTTGCGCGCCGCCGCGGCCTCCTCGTGAGGCGTGCCAAAGCTCTCCTCCCCCGACAACGCGTAGCCCATGTCGCTCCACACCCGCTCGTGGCTCAGCCCTCTCTGGAGAGCCTTTACGACGTCGTTCGCGATCAGCCTCACGCGAATACTCACCGGGTGAATCGCCGGCAAGATCTTCCCTTTGAAAGCAGCCTTCATCTGCTTGAATTGGGTCTCGCCGAGCTTTCTTTCCATGGACTTCGACAAGAGCACGAAATGCCTCCGCTTCGTGTAAGGGACGGTCTCCAAGTTCCCGTAATAGACGGTGATGGCGACGCCGGACCCCACCAAGATCACGGTCAGGACAGCTCTCGGGTTGTGGACCCATCCTCGCCGGAAATGCTGGACGTTGTGGCGGTCCACGTAGTAGGACCTCTTTGCGCGGCCATGAAAATGTCTCTGGTTTCTTGCTTGCTGTCCCAAGAACTGCGCAACTGCTGCGCGAGAAATCGGTGAAGAAAAGCTAGCCCAGTTCGCGGCGAGGATCGAAGACCCAGAATGGGTTGTGTTGGAATTAGTGGGTTTTTGAATTAGAGTCCTGGGAATAATCTTGGAACGGAAGCTACGGAAGACATCGAGAGCAAGCTTTGCTTTTTTGTAACTTCCCATGATCTTGGAAACTTTAAAAAAAGAAAAGAAATCTTTTTTCTTGTTCTATAAAATCCCCATCAGAAGAAATTCACTAGCCTTGAACCCAAATGGAAGCAGAGGCCAAATCAGAGCTGATGAGCTTCAATTTTCAGACGAGTAAAATAAAAATAAGAACGAAGCAGACGAAAAATATGATGGCGAATAAAGGTTGAATCTTTGGGAAGTTGAGGTTTGATCGAACGAACAATTACAATTACATTCAGTAACCATGCATGTTATGTTTATGAAAGTGAAGGGACGACAAAAGAGCGAAAACCGTAAAATTGGAGAAAGAGCTAAAAAACATGAAATATGGGATGCTAAGAGTCCAGTGTGTAGGGGAGATTTTGAGAACTGGAAAGAGAGAAGAGGAGAGAGGTGCTATTTGGTTTTTTTGTGAACGACACGTGGCTGACACGCCGGCTGGGGATTCGTACGTCTGCCGTTCGTTGTAATAGCTGGTCGCCAAAATTAATTTTTTTTTTTTTGTATTTTGGACTACCAAAATTGGAAATTTTAAATTCGTTTTCACTCAGCATTTGCGCCCAAACTTTTTGTAATCTGGGTCTTGAACTTTTTAGGGCAGTTGAGTCCTTAGATACAATAAAATACAACAATTAAATCTTAATCACAAATTTATTTTAAAATTAAGATGAAAAATAATCATATAAGATGTTCATGACTCTTTTAGAATATCTATGCACCTCATGTAGTTTTAATATAAGCTAAATAGTTCAATTTAATGCCCAAAAAAAAGCAAAATGAATTATATTATTTTTAATTATTTTCTTAATAATTTAGTTAGCTTCTATGCATCTTCTAAACATTGTAATGTTAAAAATTCTGTCCATTTCTTTTGAAATGGATCATATACACCTCACATAATCGTCTTCCATTTTAGTTTTGACAAAAGTTTGTGACCAAAGACTTAATTATCACACTTAAACTAATTTTAAAGACTTGATTACCACGAAAATTAGTTCCTAAGACCACATAACAAAAAACCAAAATTTAGGGATAAAATGAAAAAAAATAAAAAGAAACCTAAAAAATATTGATATATTCTCATTTTAAATTGCAAATTGGAGTTCAAAGGGGTTAATTGTACATTTTTTTAACTTTTACCACAGCAGTTCCTGAATTAAATATATATATATATCTAAAAATATTCATTGGGAGTTCTATGAAAAGCATAAATCGTGTGGCCGTTTTGGTACTTAACCCGTTTGGACGAAGGACGCTGAAAAACTAATGAATAAATATGATTCTCTTTTTCTTTCCAACATTTGAATAAGAATAAACACGTTAGAGTGATTTGACATTAGAATGTCATAGACTATGGGGAAGCGTGGAAAAATCCCCAGTCACAAATTTAGTTGGCCAAATAAATAAAACAGACTAAACAAAGGTAAAAAAGATCAACTGGTAAGAGAGTGAAGAAAAGAAAACAAATAATATAGAAGGAAACCAAAAATTAGGAGTCATAAGCCGTGTCCTGCCAAGAAATTCTTTCGCAAGGGGCCCTGCTCTAGAAGTTGATAAGCAATCAGTTTCACCACTTCTTGCCAGTACCGCTGCGACCTCTGGAACTGTTTGGCCGACCAGAAAACCTATCCTTTTTTTGGTCACCGCTCCGGCCACCTCTTCCAAATGAGAACCTGCCACCACTACCATTTCTGTCACCAAAGCCACCACGACCACCACTGCCAAATCTTCCTCTCGACTGGTCCCTTTCTTGCAAAGAAGGCAATGCTTTCAATACTTCCAAGCTCACGTTAGCAGCAGTTTCTTGACCTGCAAATTTGGTTCCAGCGAGAACTTCAGACAAATAAAATATGGACAAGCTCGACAAAAGACAATCTTTTACGAGGGTATGCTTGGACTCGAGCAGCAGCAAATAGTAACTAGATGATCAAGCAATAGACAAGAAGAGTAACCAATTTTTTTTTTTTTGAAAGAGCAACCAATTATATTGCTATTATTACTATTGTTACGCGTTCTTATGTTGATGTTAGAAAGCCAATGAGAACAGTACCAGCAAGAAATGTATCTAAATCTTCAAGTGCCACGTCAAACACTGCACCCCTTCCATCAGCCGTTAGTGTCAAACCCTTGACCGACTCAACCTTTTCTTCAGGTAAAAATCTCCGCAAGACCCCATATGCGTACCTGGAACAAGAATTGTGAAAAGCATCAGCAAACAAGTGACAAATTAAACGTCTATATTTAAATGGGAACAAAGAGGAAAAACGAGGAATGTGAAGGAATAAAAATGCTCACGATGGCGTGTAGATGGGTCTCCCAGCCTCGAGAACTACTGTCACACAGTTCTCCATAGATGTCAGAAGTGATCTACTCTTTATCTCAGAATAACCCTAAAAGGCAAGGAAGACAAGAAAGATCTAAGATTTTGCTTGAAGGATATAATGATCAACAACTGAATGAAAATACACAAAATATGATGAGGCAACTCACAGCAGCTTTTGCAAGTGCTTTTGCCAGAAGCTCAACAGCAGATAGACCAGAAGTGCTTAATAATTCCTCAGCAGCAGACTTGAAAGCAGGAATTACACTGCAAGTACAACATATATATTAATATCTGAACGAGAACAGAAGATGTAATTCAACATTCACATGTCATCGGTATACCTATCAGAGATTTGATTGATTGTTTCTGCCGCTTCTACACCTGCAGCTTTGGCCACATCAGCTGGCTGAGGAGCAGATAGGTGTTCAAATTTCACACCAGATTCTCTTTCGATTCTAGATATATTTGACTTCCTTGGATCATACAACATAACAGCAACCCCAGTATTGCCTGAAGATATGGAAATTAAAAACCCTCATAGTTAGAAACAAACAAGTTGTTCTTAATTCTTAAAAAAATATATGTAAAATGTTTCTCTGTTTCAAATTATAAGAGTAACAAGGAAGATCTTTTCAAGCTTTAAATTTACCTGCTCTTCCTGTGCGACCAGACCGATGGATATAAGCTTCTACGTCACGTGGAGGCTCACACTGAAAGATGAACGCTCAAGTAAAAAACTAAAACATATATCGCAAAGCTCCATGAACTGCAAAGACCCAGATGTGTGCTCAAACCTGAATAATTAATTGAACATCATTGATATCCAAGCCCCTAGCTGCAACATTTGTCGCAACTAAGGTGGTGAACTTGCCAGACCTGAAACCTTTAAGTGTGACCTGCAAGCACCGGAATTAAAAATAAGAAAAAGGTAGAGGGGATCTACAAACAAACGGAAATTCAAATGCCATTCTTTTTTCTTTTTTCTTTTTTTGAATTTTTCAAAATGCCACTCAGAAATCACATAATTGCACTTTTTTTTCTATCACCAAATAAAATAAACTCTGCGCTAAAACAACTAACCTCACGTTGAGCTTGCTGTATGTCTCCATGCAATGCTCGTGCTCCAGGTAGCAACCCAGCAAGCTCAGAAGCAGAATCTTTTGTCTCAGTGAAAATAATAGTACAGCCGCCACTGAATCAAAACCATACAATTAGAAGAAAATCAAATAATTAGAAACAAAAAATTAATGAACAATACAACATGTCATTAATAAACGAAAACATTAGCAAAAAAAAGTAATAAATAACCAACCTGCTGTAACAACGAATTATATCAGGAATAAGTTGGGCTCTTGCGGTACTTGAGCACGGGATAACAATATGGCGTACATTTGTGCTGGCCTTCATTTTTTCATTACCAACAAGATCCACAGTCTTCTTGTTCTGTTTAAGGAACCTAGTAGCAATCTAAAGATGCAAATTGAGAAATCAATCACCAATTTGGAAGTGGGAAAAAAACAATGAATTTTACCAGTTTAAAAGAAAGTTATTTCAAGCAATAATTGTCAAATCCAGATTCCAAGTATGGACATCAGTCGAAGTGGAAAAGCATTAGCTCTTTGTCATACCACTACTTATTTGGAGAGCACCTGAAGGCTTCTGATAAAAGAATACCATCGCAGTAGCAGACTAACAAGTGAATTCCCAAAAATTATTAAAAATGACCACCTTAGGCAAGAAACTTACATCTTTTACCCAATGTGGCAACGTTGCGCTGAAAAGGAGAGTTTGAACTTTACTCAAATCCTCAACCTGGCCTGCAAATGCAAAGAATGACGAACTGATGATCAGATGATACCATAAATCCAAATTAAAGATCGAGGCTCATGCAGGCACTGAAACAGAAAAAGTTCAATAAAAGCAGATAATCCAACACAGTTTTTTCTTATGATTTACTAAAAGACTCCATCATATTCAGTCCTATGGCCAAGTAAATTCCTTACCCAGAATAAGTTCAACATCTTCAACAAAACCCATCCTCAACATTTCATCAGCTTCATCAAGAACCCGAAACTTCAAAGAGGTCAAGTCAAGATTTTTCCTCTCTATATGATCCTGCAACAAATTTACAATAGCTGTCATTTTTCTTTTATCAAATTCAAGATTTTATTTTATTTTTTGATAGATAAGTGGCAATTCCAGAGTTTAATTGGATATTTCAAAATCATAACAAATGCAGAACCACTTCTAAAAGACTATACCTTTACACGGCCAGGTGTTCCAACAATTATATCAACCCCTCTTTTCAATTTAATTTCTTGAGCATGGAAGGGTGATCCTCCATATAAACAGCACGGCGTCAAACCCAATGCCCTTCCATAAACTTCAAAGTCCTCAAAGACCTAAATTAAATAGCGTGTCATGGTGGTACCTCTAGCTCAATGAGAAAAATAAAAATAAATACTTCAAGAACTGGTCTTCTGAAATTTACCTGAGTGGCCAACTCCCTAGTCGGTAGAAGGACCAGCACACTTGGGGATCTCCCATATCCAGTCTTACGCGAGGCTTTTGCAGACCCGTTAGTTATAGACTCCAAGATGGGCAAGACAAATGCCAGAGTTTTACCCTGCAATGTTGCAAAGCAATGAACATTGAAGTTAACAATTTAATGGTTACTACCGATAAGGATATAACAATATCCTAATGGAATCATCTTGTCACTTTTATATTCCAATCACAACTTTGTAGTATCCTCTACTACCCCTAAATCCTGATGAAGAAACAAACTGTTCCATTAGATATCAATTCCAACTCAGTTTTTTTCCCTCTATTGCTAGCAGCTACAAAAATAACTTAACAACTTGGCATAAAGCATTATCAATACTTTCATTCCCCAAAACATTACGTTTAACAGAATTGTAATCCTCTTCGTACGCATAGATTATTCGAACACGAAGAATTTTAGCAAAAAACCTATTAGAATTTCTTCATTCCGAAAGGAAATCAAACTTACCTGTCCGGTACGAGCCCGGCCAACCAAGTCGGAGCCATCCAAGACGGTATCGAAAGTCATTGCCTGAATGGGAAACAACGACTCGATCCCCTTCTCCTTCAGTTTGGCCTTCAACGGCGCCGAAATTCGGAACTTCGAGATCGCATTCGGATGCTCCTCGCCTTCATCAACAATCTCCTCTTCTTCCACCTTGGCCTTCTTCTTCTTCTTCTTCGTGCTTTCGGCCTCCACGCTCGTCGCCTTGGAGTTCACCGGCTCGCACAGCTCGGAGCTCGTCTCGCTCCTCTCTTCGTCATCATCAATTTCCAAAGCCTTGCGCTTCTTGCTCTCCTTCTTCGGCTTCGACTCCTTCTTGCTCTTCGCGCTTTCTGATCCTAGGGTTTCCATCAGAGCCTGGCTCTTCTCCTTCTTCTTCTTCTCCTTCTTGTCCTTGAGGCTCTCAGAGAGTATGGCGTCAGAGAGAGGTAAGGAAGGCATGGCTTGGTTTCTAGAGACGAAAACTGGGGAATATATGTGTGCCCTAGTTCAGAGAGAGGAAGGTTTGTTTTCTCCTGCTCTGGAAGAATGCAGCAGTTCGGTGCTGAAGCAGGAGAAAACAAGAGACGAGGACAATTAGGGTTTGTCTTGGCTTTATACTAAATAGGCGGTGGAAGAATTAAGGCCGTTGGATCTTAAGGCCCTCCAGAATTTAGATTCAGCCGTCGGATTGGATTTTTATTTTCTTTTGCGATTCTATTTCATCGTTTTATTCGTGCAGTCTTAAAATTGGGAGGTTAATTTTTTTTTGTGGCCCCGGGACGTTTTGGTTGTTGCCATGTTAATTATTATGGGAAAGACTACGGTAAAATCCACTTAAAATTCTTATCGATAAGACTTATTTTTTTCTACTTTTCGATTGGATTTCTATGGTCTAAAATCAGGTTCCAATATAAACAAAAATAAGCATCAGCACATTTGATTACAACATTTTTTCCATCAAATAATAAAAAATAAAAAAGAGCCAAGCAGCCATTGGAAATCACCCCCCACCCCTACCTTAGACCCCGGCCACCATTGCAAATGTAGATGGGGCGGCATTTCCATCCCCCGCGACAGCGCGGTGAAGCGAGAATCGTGACCAACGGTGGTCGCGACCTTAGCTCCAGCCTGGTTCTTTCGAGATCTCCAACCGAGTGACTGGCCCAGAAGGGGGGCCAAGGGGCAGCGTGGTAGACAGTGGGGACAGGGAGGTTACAGCCTACGGAGGCGAGACAAATATGCGACCCACGGAGGCAGCGACGCCACCTCGACGTTGCTCGCAATGGACGAGATCTGCCTCGACCCTCGTGATGGACGACACTACTCACGACCTTCAATGGCAGCCGACGATGAGGGGTACGTTGGGATGGTAATGCGACCAACGTGGGTCACGAGCCCAGTCGCGACGTCTGTCATGTCGTTGGCTTTCTCGTCTCCGGTGAGGTGGAGGAAACTCCGGTGACTTCTCCCGAAGATGGAGGAGTCTTGACCTTTTTTTTGAAGTTGTATTTCATTTTTTATTTTTTAACTTTGTTTTTGAATTTTTAAATTTTGAAATTTGGGATGAATTTGGCGTGGATGTGTTTATATTACTGAAGCTGAGTTTATTTATTTTGCACTATTAGATTTACATCCGATGGATGGAAAAGAATTTTATTAATAAGAGAAAATGAATGGTCTTTTGTAGAATTTGCCATTATCACTATTATTATTTTAGTGGAAAAGTGAGACATAAATTTATAGATTTATAAAGTAATATTTTGAAGAATTTTTCTTTCTAAGACGATATTAAAAGTACTTTATAAATTCATAAATTAGTATTTTGAAGTCTTTTTACTAGAGTAAACAAATATGTATTATTTTTATGTGAGGTCTAAGACTCGCAAAAATTTAACCTTTTTAATTTATCAAACACTAACGGCTTTGATTATAATAAATATGAAAACAATTACAATATTTTTTTACAAGAATACCTTCATCTTATGTTTCACAAGTCACTCACATCATAGTTTTTGTTGTTCAAAGTAACAAAAGGCCAAATTTGTTAAGAGAATATAGATGGGAATAAATCATGTTACGAATACAAGTTTAGAGGGCAAAAAAATATTAAACTAATCTTATAATTTGCTAAACACTTGATTGTTTTATGTCACAACAGCTTTTCCGTTTAAAACAACCAACGAAAATCATTATAAAATTTAGAGCATCACATAACTAGCTTGAATCTCAATATTGAACCATAATTTAGCTTCACACTAGGGAGCATGCACTCCTTATATGTCAAAATATCAAACTAGTCTATCTCTGTCTTTAATCTTTTGCATGTGTGAGGCTAGGGATAGCGACCAGACAAAGTGGGGCCCAAAATACTTTTCTATCCCTATCCCTGCTCCCTAAAATCATCTCCATCCCCGTTTCCATCCTCGTTAAAGAAATGCATGGACAGATTTGGGAAATCCCTGTTTGAGAGCCAGCCATCTCCATAATGCCCTAATCCCCACAACAATGTTTAAACCTACATTCAATTTAATCCAAATTCAATGTTTGAACAAAATAACCCAAATTTGAACAAAAATATAGAGGTTGAGAACAAATTAATACTCAGAATAATGTTAAATATATATTTTTGACAAATTAATAAAATGTATACATTTTTTCTTATGCATGTATCGGAGAGGAGAAGAGACGAGAAGTGCTTCCTCGCCCCACTCTTGACTAGAGGACAAGACCATATCCCCACCAGCCTCAATTCTCAAATATTATCTCTCATCCCACTTTTTTCAGGGTGAGCATCGGCGGAGCCTATCCTCGCGAGGAATGTTGCCATTCTTATATAAGGTTGGCCCTACAACTTCTTCTATGTTGTCTTGCTTCAATCATAATCAAACGTAGTCGATTCACACCTACTCTGCGTGGAGGAGTTTGAGATCTCCATGCATTGTGTGGAGCACCGTGGAGGTTGATATTCTCTTACCTTCGTCGCTCATTCAGACGCTTGTAGATTTCATCGATCGTTGGTTCAGATCTCATTCAGCATCTCAAAATCAACTTCTCACCTCTGCCTATGCCCAACGACACTGCTCGTCACCCCACATTACTATGGCAAGATCTGCATTGTTGTGCACAATGACAAGATTCACAGACATTATGGCCAGATTTGCGTCGTTGCAATGGCTAGTTTTCTCACTAGCCAACCTTAAACATGTTTTTTTTTTTTTTCTATTTTGTGACTTTACCATTATTATGGTTTTACTCTTCTTCTTTTTTGTGATTTTGATGGATTTTTTTATTATTATTATTTTTTTTTTGTGATTGTGTTATGTGAAATAGTAAGAAAATCTCATGGATACCAATAGTTTCATCTTCTGTTTGGTAACTCCGATGAATGTGATACTGACTAGTATTACGATATATAGTAATCGGTTATCAACTGGCATCATGGTGGTTCTCAACTAGCATCAAAGCAGTTGTGCATCTTAAGTGTATATTTGATAATTTAATATTTGTTTAACATTTTTAGTTTCATTCAAAATTTTTGGTTGTTATATGTAAAACTCTGACATATTACACTATCAAACAAAAGTGTGCTACAATGTAAAAATTTTATATGTTATAACATATTTGAAAATTGGTTTAAACCGATTGCTTCAAACTAATGCCCTCAAACACATGGTGAATGATTAATTCACTCGTGGATTTATCGCATTAGATCAATTGAAGTCATGGACACGTAGCATACCATATAAGCTTTTCAAAATGTCATTTTTTAGATTGTGGATTGAAATATACCATGAGAAAAAAAAACTCTTTAAAAAAATGCTATAAGCTACTTTTTTTTGATAATTTTATTTTTATATTGATTTTTGTGAGTGATATATAGTGTAATTTTTTTTTTAATAGCAAAAATCAATGTATTGTTATTGGCAGTCTACGGAGTGAGTTTGTACTTGTCAAATAGAGGAAGAACAGCGCCCAAATGTCCAAATTGTTAAGTGCTGGGCTAGTTTGTATTCCTCCTTGTGAGGAAATAAATTCTTAACCAATAAACCCAAATTCTATATGATAATTGTCCTAAAGCAAGAACACCATAAGCCTAGGATCTATATCATACCAGATTATTGAGGATAAAATTAACAAATAAAATACCTGGATCCATTGGTATCGATCAAACAGTAGAACTGGTGGTATGTGATCTTTCTCAACCAAAAGGGTTTCCATAATCCTCTAAATGGTATCTACTCAATTTACTCCATATCAGTTTCCATAATTAACGGGTTTTATTATTAAAATGAGATCACCAAAATTTCAACCAGTATTAAATAGCTTTATATAGTTGATTCAAAATTATATGTTGCCAATATAGTAAATATGATTTCCTAATAATTACCTAATATAGGAAATCTAATTTCCTAACAATCTCCCACTTAGACTGCATATTATTCTTGAAGTAATTATTTTTCAAAATTCCTTAGGCGCACATCTGTAAGCTATTTATCTTTAAACAATACTGGTCCATCTCATAAACTAGTAATGGAAACATCGCAGCTTTAGTCTTAGTATAATAGTGACTCAACCACGATCATCACAATACTATCATACTCGATGACATAGATCAAATATGGATGAGTAGCATGGAAATTACATGTAATGTGATCTCAAACATGTCTATTTCCAACTGGTCCTTCTTTAGTCTTTAGTGAGATCAATTCAAAGTCCTTAGTCTAATGCAAACATTGCATATAGAAAACATAAGCAAGCTCAGAAATAGAATTATAAACCATCAATCTTTATTCTGCAGAAAACTAAATAATCCAGTGTCCAAAACAAAAATATATAATATATTCATAGAACATCAAAAAATTTCACTAAAACAAGGCATTATCAAGGAACAACACCCATACGAGTGGTGTGCTCGTGAAAGACCTTAGGTGTCAAGCCTTTGGTTAATGGGTCAGCTAGCATAGACTCTATTCTTATATGTTCTATGAAATTTGCTTATTTTGAACTTTCTCCTTGACAACTAGAAATTTAATGTCGAATAAACTTCGACTTTGTTGAGCTGCTGTTATTGTTGGAATATAGTACTACTGAGTTATTGTAACAATAAATCTTCAATGGTCTATTCAATACCATCTACCACACGTAACTTAGTGACAAGGTTTCGCAGCCATATCCCTATGATTAGGACGCCTCATACCAAGCTAGGAACTCCACAACCATGGTTGAAGGAGCTATTAGAGTCTGCTTAGCAGACTTCCATGAGATGGCTCCTTCAACCATCATATAAATGTAACCTGATGTGGAGCGTCTGCTGTCTTGGCATCCCGTAAAATCGTAGTCAGAATACCCTAATGATCTCTAAATTGTTTGATCTCTGATAAGTGAGCATGTAGCCTTTTGTTCTCCTCAAATAACGCATTACACGTTTTGCTGCCTTCCAATGTTGCATACTCGGATCACTCAAGAATCTGCCCAAGACTCCCACTATAAACACTATGTCAGGACGAGTATAAACTTGAGCGTACATCAGACTCCCTACTACTGATGCATAGGGAATCTTTTGCATCTCTTTTCTTTCAATGTCATTATTGGGGCATTGTTTGAGACTGAATTTATCTCCTTTAAATACGGGCGTGTCTCCTGGTTTACTATCTTTCATACCGAATTTACTCAGAACCTTACCGATATAGCTCTTTTGCGACAACCCTGGGATACCTCGAAAACGATCTCTCAATATCTAAATACCTAATACAAAAGAGGCGTCACCAAGATATTTCATCTCAAAATTACTCGTCAGAAATTTCTTGGTTTCATGCAGTAAGCCTATATCACTGTTAGAGAGTAGAATATCATCGACATATAACACCAGGAAGATATATTTACTCCCACTGAACTTGTGATATACACATTCATCAACGACATTTCCCTCAAAACCGTACGAGGTAATGACTTTATGAAACTTGTGATACCATTGACGGGAAGCTTGTTTAAGACCATAGATGGATTTTTTTAATTTACAAACCATTGACTTTGAATCTCCAAATACAAAGTTTTCTGGCTATACCATATACATTGTCTCATCAATATCTCCATTGAGAAACGCAGTCTTGACACCCATCTGATGTAGCTCTAGATCAAAATGAGCCACTAGTGCCATTATGATTTTAAAAGAGTCTTTAAAAGATACTGGAGAGAAAGTCTCTTTATAGTCTATGCCTTCCTTTTGAGTAAAGCCTTTGGCAACTAAATGTGTCTTGTATCTCTCGACATTACCCTTTGAATCCCTCTTGGTTTTAAATATCCATTTATGACCAATGGGCTTCACACCTTTAGGTAATTCAATGAGATCCCAAACGTCATTGTCTTTCATAGACTTCAGCTCATCCTTCATAGCATCAATCCATTTTTTAGAGTTAGAATTACGCATGGCTTGACAAAAGTTAATTAGATCATCCTCTGTTAAACCAACGCCATCCTCATGTTCTTGGAGAAAGACGATATAATCATCTAGAATCGCATTTCTCCTCTCCCTAGTAGATCTTCTTAATGGCACTTCTTGAGGTTGTTGAGTTTGTTCTACATGTGGTGCTAGATGAGGAATTTCACTATTGTCTTGGTTTGGAACAATGTCAGGAATAGGAATCTGAACATTGCTATTTGGAGCTGCATCTTGAACAGCGTTAGGTATAAAGACTTGATCACCGTCAACAGTAGATTATTCTTTAAAGACAACATTTCTTACATTTCCTTCCCCTCCAAAACTCAACATCCTCAAGAAATCTTGCATTTCCTGTCTTGAATAAGGATCTTGTTGTGGGATTGTAAAATTTATACCCTCGAGAGCGTTCAGCGTAACCAACAAAATACCAGCTAACCGTTCTTGAGTCCAGTTTTCTTTCATGTGGCCTATAAGGCCGAGCCTCAGCCGAACAACCCCAAATATGCAAGTGCCTAATGCTGGGCTTCTTGCATGTCCAAAGTTCATAGGGGGTTTTGGCAACTGCTTTGCTTAGTACTCTATTAAGGATGTAAACTGCAGTCTTTAACGCTTCTCCCCCAAAGTGACTCTGACAAAGAAGAATGACTAATCATACTCCGTATCATATCCTTAAGAGTTTGGTTTTGTCGTTCCGCAACACCATTCATGCTGGGTTTGCCCGGCATAGTGTGTTGTGGAACAATTCTGCACTCATTGAGGAAAAGTGCGAAGGGTCCTGGACGTTGTTATCCTGATCCATCATACCTGCTATAGTATTCTCCACCACGATCAGATCTGACAGCTTTAATTTTCTTTCCAAGTTGAAGTTCAACCTCTATTTTGAAAGATTTGAAAACGTCTAAGGATTGTGACTTCTCATGTATCAAGTATAGGTAACCATACCTAGAGTAGTCGTCTATGAACGTAATAAAATACTACTGTCCATTCCAAGAGGCCGTAGGGAATGGACCACATATATCAGTATGTATGAGTTCTAAGACATCTGTAGCTCTTTCGGCACCTATTTTTCTTATGTTTGTTTGTTTTCCCTTAATACACTCGATGTAGACTTGAAAGTCTGTCAGATCTAAGGGTTCAAGAATTCCATCTAACATAAGTCTCTGAATTCTCTGCTTAGAGATGTGACCTAAACGCTTATGCCATAAGATGGCGGAATTCTCATTTAATTTTAGTTTCGTACCATGTGAACTTGTTTGCAGTATTTCATTATAGGAACTAACAACATCAAACATGTATAGATTATCAATTAAAGAACCAAAACCAATAAAATTTAAATTTTGGTAGAAACTAACTTTATTATTTCCAAACGAACTAGAGAAAGCCTGGTTTGTCCAAAGAAGAAATAGAAATTAAATTTCGTTGAAAAGACCGTACAATATAAGTCTCAAATAGATCCAAATAAATTCCAATTCTTAATCGTAATCTGAAAGTCCCTATAGCCTCCACTGCAGCTTTATTGCCATCGTCCACAAAGACGAATCTTTCAGCATCACTTAACGTTCGGCTCCACAGACAACCCTGCATAGTCATACTTATGTGAGTAATAGCACTGGAATCCACCCACCAAGTATTCTTAGGTACATAAGCTAAATTAACTTCAGAACGAACAAAAGTTAGAAGCTTACCCTTCTTTACATGCCAGGCGGCGTATTTAGGACACTACTTCTTCATATGTCCTGGCTTCTTGCAGAAGTAGCAGGTAAAATCCTTATCCTACTTCTTTTGTTTCTTTTTCTGCTGAGAAGCACCTTCCGCGGTATCCTTAGCTTTCTTCTTTTTCTTGCTTTGAGAGGTTGAAACCAAGTGAGCACTCTCAGTCTTATCCCACTGCTGCCTCTTTTCTTCTTGCACACAGTGAGATATAAGCTCATTTAAGGACCATTTGTCCTTTTGAGTGTTATAACTCACTTTGAATTGCCCAAAGTGTGTAGGAAGAGAGATCAAAACTAAATGCAGGAGCAAGTCCTCTAACAGCTCTAGCTTAAGTGACTTGAGTTTTGATGCGAGATGAGACATCTCCATGATGTACTTTCTTATGTTCCCTTTGGCCTTATATTTCATCGAGATGAGTTTAGCCAAAAGGCTACTCGCCTCTGACTTTTTATTCTTAGCAAAATATTGCTCAATTTCCTCAATGAACTTCTTGGCATTCTCGCTCTTAGTAATAAAGCCCCGAAATGCTTCGGGAATGGTGCGTTTCATGATCATTAAGCACATTCGGTTAAAGCGATCTCATTTCTCAATTTTAACCTCATTAGCGTTTTTTGTAGTAGGAATGGGTCGCTACGACCTAAGTGCAAGATCCAAATCCATACAACCAAGGACTATCTCCACGGTTTCCTTCCAAATCTTGAAGTTCGTCCCATTCAGCATTAGGATGTTGTTGACTTGAGCAGAAACATTTGTAGCAGTAGCAATTGAGATTGGATAAAGAACAAAATAAATAAAAAATAAAAAATAAACAATATATATATATGGGCCTTTAATCAAGATACCTAACACAACATTAATATCTAGTCTTTGGACAGAGATATCAACTTGTAAGTGGCTATTCTTAGCATAGTAATCAAATACTGATAATAATTCTTGTCAAAAATAGTCTTTCTTTGGACCGACTATTATTCACATGGAAAACTTAATAATTATCACATATCATTACTATAGGTGAATATGTAATTTGGCCAAACATTAATCCTCCTTTGGGCCGGTTAATATTCACATGAATCACATATGCACAATTACCTTGACATTCTAAAATAAATTAATTTACACAAAAGGGGTTACTTTGGCAGTATATTGTTTCAATTAATCTGTTTTAGAATATTGGACTATTATGTGGAAATATATACTAAAAGATTCAAACTTCAATTTAAACCATATTCAACATTAGACGTTTTTTTTTAATTAAATATATATAAAGGACCTGTCGTTTGAAGAGAAAAGAATTTAGCCATCTGTAAGAAAACGACATGTCGTTTAGTTTACCCAAAAACGACGTGTCATTTTGAACCCAACGACTTCGCAGCCAACCTTTAGAAAATGACATGTCGTTTTTTTGTTCAACAAAAAACGACGTGTTATTTTTTTAACCAAAAGACTGCACCATCATCCAGAAAAACAACTAGTCGTTTTTGGTTGTCTTCAACCAGCAGACGGGTTCTGCTCGACCTGAAACAGATCCAAATGGATTCGAATTATAGACCCGCCTTTTTCTTTGCCTTCAAGACACCAAAAACGATGATTTAAATCGCAAAAAACTTAGAAAATCGTTAACTTAATGATTTATGACCTTAGTTTTTATCAAAAAATGTAGAAAGCAACACCCAAAAAATAACAGAAACCAACGTCCATTGTATATATATATACACAACCTTGTCTAGCAAATATAAATTGAAGTGTGTGTGTTTGTATGTGCATATATATATATGAATACACACTGGAATTTTGAACACCAAAAAATTTCAAACGAAAAACTTTAAGAAATCATGAAATAGGGAAAACGTGTTCATATAACTGCCAAAACAACCGGACGTATATATATAACCAAAATATATATACAATTATGCAAAACGATCCCAATAATCTAATAATGATAACCTTGCTCTGATGCCAATTGTGAGGAAATCAATTCTTAACCAATAAACCCAAATTCTATACGAGAATTGTCCTAAAGCAAGAACGCCATAAGCCTATGATCTATATCATACCAGATTATTGAGGATAAAATTAATAAATAAAATACCTGGATCCATTGGTATCGATCAAACGGCGAAACTGGTGGTAAGTAATCTTCCTCAACCAAAACGCTTCAATTCCTCAATGGGACTATCGTCACTTTTCCTGATGGGGAGAAAAGAGATTATAACGTGTTTTGGTATATTGGGGACCATAACCAGAAAAGGTCTTTATATAGGGTTCCCATAATCCCTTAAATGGTATATACTCAATTTACTCTATATCAGTTTCCATAATTAACGGGTTTTATCATTAAAATGAGATCACCAAAATTTTAACTCGTATTAAATAGCTTTATATAATTGATTCAAAATTATATGTTGCCCAATATAGAAAATATGATTTCCTAATAATTACCTAATATAAAAAATCTAATTTCCTAACACTCCCTTGATATCACCCACATCTCAGCCCACTCCTCTTGACATTACATGACCAGAGAGGGTTTTTTTTTTTCTGTTTATTTTTTTTGTAACCTCTGTAATTTATTGAAGATATTATTTGCACCGATAAGGTTTTTTTTTTTTTTTCCCTTTAACAAGTTGCTGCCCATGAGATGACACTCGTGAAAAAACCTTTTTTTTGGTAGAAGACAGTCAGACACTTGTGAAAAAACTTATGCAACAACCAACAAGGACCAATATTTCAATCAACCAAAAAAAAAAAAAGCCAATATTTCTATGAACTTTTTGGCGGTTGCTTTCCTTTCGCAATTTGGTATTTCCCAACTAGGAAGCCAAGCCCCAGCACCACACGAGGTTCGCCTTCAAAAAGCCTCAACATTATCACATGCTTCTTCGCATTTTTCTCATAATTAAGAATTATTATTAAGAATGGACCGACAGAGAGAGTGAGAGGTCACTATTTATCACGTTGACTGGTTCGTTCAATACCACATTAAGTGAATAATCGATTAGTAACAGATGTCAAAAAATCACTCGTCTTTGAAGTGAGTCTAATCCTTGATCATCGCCGATTTTATGTTTATTTAAATCGACTATAATACCAAGGAGACAAGTTTATAACGAGGAATCTAATATATTTATTTTTTCCCATTTTTAATGACATTATGGTGCCTCACTAATTTAAATGTCTAAAATGGTTATTCTAACAAAAAAAAACCAAAAAAACAAAAATAAACAAACAAAGGCAAGCCAAGTGTACAGACTTGAGATTTGCAAATCATGCAAAATTTGTAGTTCTGTACAAACAGGGAGCAGCCAAGTGTACTAATTGATCTGTCTAAGGACTGGTGTGTTGCATCGTAATTCGCACACAAACAAAATGAAATTCTGTACGTGGGGACACATAATGTTATTTATTTATTCATTCGATTATCTTAATATTAATATATTTTAGAGGTTGGTGATGCATGGCGGGATAATTTTTGGGTTTTCAGCTAATGAAGAAACAAAAAAATGTGCCCCTCTAAAGTAAAGACTCCATCCTTGAAGTAAATTGGAATAATATTGGCCACCGAAGGTTGTAGTCTAATGATTAAGATGCTTTTATTAGGTATTTTTGTTTTGTCTATTTAGGTTCAAATTTTATAGTTTTCTTTGAAGCCCCATTTTAGTTTTGGCTGTTAATATATTAAGATAGTAAGTACAAACGATGGTTTTGTGTCAACATTTTAAAGAGCTTCTTATAAGGTCTTGACGGCTCTTTTGATGGCTTCAAAATCTTCGCTATAGTTAAAGAAACGAGGATGGGATAAAAACAGATCCATTTTTTTAATCAGCAAAAAGAATTGGGACACAATTGAAATAGAATTTATTGAACAACAAAGCAAAATAGGAGTTTAGTGGGAGTAATAATATGAACTTTCGTTGTTTCTTCTTCCCATTTTGAGGGGCTCTCTGCCAGTGCTAAGTGCGTTTACTTTTGAAAAAATGTATAAAAAAAAGAAACTACTAATAACATAGATTCCGGTCAGCTTTTAAGCCTTTTCCTCCTCTCGGAGAGCTCAAAATAAAGACGGTTTAACGTCACCATCAAAAAGGCATCATCTATCAAACCATTTTTCTCCCTTATGTTGTTTCTTTTGCATTTAACTATCATTCAAAGCAAACTATATTTTGTCTGCCAGCTTTTTTTTTTTTTTTACTGCTTTGATTATAGCGATGGAAACCATATTTTGAACTACATAGCAACCAATTAGGGAGTCATCCTTATTTGTGCGTGTGTTTATTTAAAAATGCTTATTCTTCCCAAGAGTTAGGCGTTTTAAACACTTATTATCATTAGACCAAAAAAAGAGAACAGCCCCCCTAACTTACCAAAGTGGGATTTTCTATTAGAAAATTAAAGAAATGTGAAATAGCATAAGATTGCACCGAATAGACAAACAAGTGCTTTAAAAAGAATCATTTATGTTTTCAGTCACTTGTAAATTGGAACTTTCCTCTCAAAAATCTGTTCCACTTGAAAACAGTACCGTCTGAAAATTTGAAGCTAAGGAATCATTTTTCTTATGTTTGTAACACCAGTTGGAACCAAAACATATAAATCTCACGTACTAAAGTATAAAAAAAAAAAATTATAATATAAAATTTTTATATGTTATAATCATTGAATTATTTTTTCTATTCAAACCGTCTTGTCAAAATCGGGACTTAAGTGGGCCAAACCAAATGAATCTATCTTAACGCTCAAGAAAAGAAGTTCATTTTTTTTTAACTCCTTAACCAAAGAAAAAGTCCCATGCTTCAGAAAAGATATAGTACTAAAATGAATCCCCATCGGGAATAAACAGTAACAATAAGCTCAACTCAATCCTCTTTTATTGAAAAAAGTGCACATGACCAAGAGGAATTAAATGCAGTTATAAGATCAAAATATCATACAACATCTTTATTCAACATATCTCTCCATAATAAATCCCGTAGTTTTCAATGGCTATGACACATGCCATGGTCCGACAAAAAGCCATGTCTTTAACAATTACCCCCATCTCTTCAAATTTTTCAGCCCACCCAACTAGCCATAACTCTGGACCACAACAACAAGTGATAGGGTTCCATTCATCCCTGGAGAGCTCAAGCACTATACCACCCAACATTGCTACCAATACGGTAAAAACTAGAGTCTAAATCCTCAGTAAAAGAATACAAAAATCGTGGTAACTATAAGAATTTCAGTAATTCTATACAAGAAATAAATACTAAAGAATTACATATATGATACACCAATATATCTCTGTTTTGTATTGTTTTTTTTCCCCCTCTTTGCTTCCAAGTTTCAACCGTAATAACCATAACTACCTCTTCCATAAAGCATCCAAGTCCAGAATCCTCGTGCTCACCAATTTAGCTGACACAAAATGAATATTTGGGGGGAAAGAAAGAAGAAAAGAAAGGCATATTTATGTAGTGCTCTTAAATTTTTACCCATCACCAATCACTAATTTACCACTTGTAGCCACTCTCCTCTTGCTCCTTAAACCTCCTCAACACTCCATCAATGGCAATATCAAATGCGTCCTTCACGTTCTTTAATCCTTCTTGAGGTTTTGCGTAAACTAATTTTGGAATGTACTCGATAACTTTGTCCCTCATTTTTTTAACCTTCTCTTCACTGTAACTCTCGAGGACTTCTCTTACCGAGGTACCATTTTTCACCGCGTTACGGTCGATGTAAACCGAGTAACTCCCCGGTTCGACCGGTAAAAACCACTCGTACTGGTAGTAGGCCGTCCGCTTCCAGAAAAAGACCGGTATCGAACCGGCGACCATGCAGTCGAAGATTGACCTGCGTGTGAAGCTATCGCCCCTCGGCTGCAAGCAAAAGTCGGAGTCGAGAAACCCTTCGATAATCGCCGACGTGCCGTTGGAGCACCGAGTCCCGGCGCAGTCCACGACTCGGCACGCGTCCGACTCGTTCCGGCAGTGGCCCAGCAGGAGCCCACGGAAGTCGTTCCTGATGGCGCCACGTGTCGCCCCGGCAAAGCAGAAGAGCGTCGAGCGGCGGCGGCCTCGGACGAAGCTCTGCCACTCGGCGACGTCGGACTCCGATCTGGGGTGGAATCCGGTGGGGTAGGGCACCCCGACGTCGAAGTAGTCCCAAGGGTTCCGCTCAATCAAAAGCCGCGTGATGTTCCTCATCCCGGGATTATAGATGCAGCTTGAGCCCCAGTCCTTGTCCTTAGACCGCCGGAAGTCCCACGTGATACGCCCCATCGAGATGAAGTGATCCCAGCCGCCCGATTTCCGGTAGTACGGCTGATCCTGGAGCCATGTCAGCATCATCTCGCAGTGGCGATCACGGTCTTTAGCGGTGCTGGTTTTCGACCAAAGATATTTCCCCAGCGCAAGACCAGCGTAGAAGGGTATGTAGAACGCCGCAGCGGATTCTGGCTCGGTGACACGGCATTTGTGCTTGAGAATCCGATTGTGGAAAATCACCTCCGTGACGAACTGATCCGTCCAGTGCCACGCGGGGACCAGATTATCGGGGACCATCCCGGCGAGCGCGGCGGCTCTCTGGCCAAACCCGTCGTTCGACAAGGCGTCGCAGCGCGAGCTCCAGGGGTTCAAGTTGTCGCAATTGTCGAGAATTTCACGGTTGAAACTTTGGGGAAGGTCGTAAACGAAGACACGGCCGAAAGGGCATTGGTCCTTCTGCTCCTCCTCCACTGCGGCGGGTACGGGGACCGACACGGCGGCGTAGGGAGGGGATAAGTGGGGGCGAGAAAAGGGTAGGGAGCGGAGGTGGTAGAGGAGGATGATTTGGAGAGTGAAGACGGCGACGAGGAGACATGTTCGAGGACGGTGGGTGGGTTTGAGCGATAACGATTCCAGGAGTTTGGGCTTCTTATCGTTGTTGTTGTTGTTGTGAGTCTCGGGAGAGGGAAGGTTTGAAAGTGAAAGCATCGGGTAATGAGAGAGAGAGGTTAAGAGGAAATTATGTGCCGCTTTCCGGCGGTGTTAGACCGGAAAATTGGTGGGTTTTTGCTGTAGTGAATGGTGATGATGACTGTTTGTTACTATGGTGTTGTTGAGAGGAAGAGAGAGGGAGGTGGAGTTTGTTTGGTTTCAGAAAGGAAAGACGAGAGCTCTGAGATGAAAGGATGTAAAAGGGCAGCGAGGGAACGGCACGTGTGCTTATCACCGGCTGCCAGGGGACACCGACAGAGTATCATTACTTGAAAAACAGGCACGTGGCGGTTCCTTTCTTTGGGCGTCATAGTCAGTCACTGCTGTGTCCTTTCCAGTGCACAACTGCGTAGGAATTTTGCTCTTGTTTTGGGTTTTTCCTTTTTACAACAGTATGTTACTTAAGTTGTTAAAAGTACAGCTTAGTTACTTACGGCAATCAACTTTTGGGAATAATGAAAGAATTATGTTAATTTACCCGTTTAGCCTTGCCTCATTATTTCGGCCCTTGGGGACCAAACGTACAAAATTATGTCAATGGCGCTCGAAAATTATCATTTTGCAAGACTATTCGTTTTTTTTTTTTTTAAGTTAGGTTCTCACTAATATTCTAACAGTATTTTTTAACACATTATGATATTTTTAGTTTTAACTAGTTTTTAGACGGTCTATGCATTTATGTTTGGATTGCTAATTCAGAACTCAAACTATAAACATTGTAATTATTGAAATTTTATAAAAAGAAAGGATCAGTTCAAGTTTAAATAAATTAGGTGGATCTGGCATTTCAAAACATGCTACACAACCGTTTAAAAACAAAAAAAAACCTTAGAAGTAATATTAAACGTCGACGCATCTAGGTTGATAATAGGCCCCTGAAGAAGTTTCTTTACACCTGTCATTAAGCTGTTGTCCAGCGCAATACGACGCCGTGGGATCTTGAATGCAATTCAATGAACGGTTCTCGACGGACGTCATCAAAATTTATCACTTTTGTTTTATCTCACCTTTTCAAGCGTTAGCTGTACGGTTAGAGAAAGGATGGGTTAAAAAAAAACGAAGAAGTTCTCGCGGATTTCGTGGTCCTGAGTTCCAATGAGGTGCCAACTGCTAGTATTTCACCAGCTGTGATTCGGGGGCTGCTATCGCCGACAAACTGGGCTTCGTATTTTCTTGATTTTAATACCAAGGTAGGTCCTTGTCCTTGCTCAAATGTTGAAACCTTCATCTCTATCCCTTCACTTGGCAGGTCTCTGATGATGGACGGTTTTCAAGTCATTAAGTGGGTCCCAAGTGGCCAATATGGTGGGGTTGATTGAGTGGACGCCGCATGATCGACTATCATATTGATTGGTTTTCGTAGGCCAAATATTAAACTGTCGGTGTTTAATTGCCCGCCGTTAGTGCAGTAGTGGATGGGCAATAAAAATGTGCATGGAGGGTTAGAAGTTGACGGGGACTGTTTTTTTGATAGAAGGAGATATTGATATCTAGGTGACGCTCATTTTAAGTGAACATAAACGCTCTAAAACTTTATTTGAAATAATGTCAGAATTTTGTGAGCGGAAAGTTGCAATAACCAAAAAAAAAAAAAAAGGTGGCCCTGTTATTTACTCCCTGAGAAAAAAAAAGTTGAACCTATGTTTCAATAAGAGCATTATTTTAGCTTCAGGAATTTATTTTAAATTTAAAAATTGTAACATATTGTATATAAAAATTTAACATTATAAAATTTTTTTATTTTTTAATATAACTATTAAAAGTTTTATACTATTTATAATTGTAATTTATGGATTGAAACTAAAATTTGAAACAACTCTTTAACTGTTAAAGTATGTACTTGATTTAAGCTCTTTTTTATTTTTTATTTGCTGAAAATACTTAAGTCAAGTATGATCCCGGAACAACTTGTTTGTCTTCGCTCATATTTTTCAGTTAAGTGCATGAATTATTTCTCATATGCCTTTGACAATGTTACAGATCCTTTAACAACGATCAATTAATAGCTTGAATCAAAATTGATTTGAAATTTAAATTTTATAAAAAAAAACACTATAATAGTATTAGTTTAAGCCATTAATTTACATTCTCAAGTGAAAAGTAGAATTCGCTTTATGTTATAGGACTTTCATTTTTCTGATCATCTTTTTATTTATTTCGTTAACGCCTGTTGTACAGTATAATCAATTTAAAAATTCAGTGCAACATCATTTTAAGCATAAAAGCGACATGAAAAGTTATTGGTCCAAATCACAATACTTCAATTTCAACGTTTTGTTTATTATAAAACCGACATTTACATACATAAAAAATTAACAGTCCATTTGAAAACAATAAAAAATATATATATATAAAAACCCCTTTGGTTGGATACCGGGATGCCTTACTCAACTAAAAACAAAATTTAGATTTGAATAAATTTTGGTAGTTGATCTTTTCCCAAGGCTCAAACCTTGCCTTCCTCTTTTATTTTAGGGTATTAAAAAACATTGTGAAGAAATATCAGTATTTGAAGTCACTTCCGAGTCTCTAAAATTGGACTCCTAAATGGCATGTGGATAAGAGGAGCTTATGGATCTAAAAAAAAGGGTTGGGCAAAATTAACATCAATCAAAGTTTGTTGTTGTTATAGTAAAATTCTCATATGTTATAGTGATTAAAAATATATATATTACAATATAAAACTCACATATTGTACTTTTTAATTTAAAATTTTTAATTCTAACCACATTTTATAAGCACTTTATGAGTTACAATACCCCTGTATATGCTTCGTACTTGAGAGAATTACAGAGGATTGTCATGTAGAGTTAAAGAAAACACACATGCCATGTTAGTTTTTTCGAAGAGAATTCCTTTTTTTTTCTTAAATGTATTTTTTAAAGAAAGTTTCAACAATGTGAAATTGTAAAAAATTCAGAATCTTCTGCTTAACGTGCACGAACTTGTGGCACCATTTTGGCTGAAACCGAACGATGTATCTTTACGTGTCTCGCTCGGCTCTTGTTGCGACTTGATGACGAGGAAACGCCCAACACGGATAATAACTCTCACATGTTAATTCCTTAAAAATTAGGGGGGAAAAAAGAAGAAGAAGAAGACAAACTGTCATGTTAATTTGTTCCTTCTTCTCGTCATCTGTTCCTTTGGCTCCATTTTTTTAGCTACTATAAGACGGGGGAAAAAAAAAGATTTAAAAAAGGAAGACACGAGCTAGAAAACTAGGGGTATTTCTTCTCATCGAAACTTAAAAAGGAAACAAAAAAAAAAAAAAAAAAACAGAGAGTGAATAAGAAAAATTAAATAGGCAACGGGGAAAAGAAAGCTGACTTTTATCTTTTCAAAATTAATTTTTAGGACATTACTGGTGTAAGTATTGTTGAAAAAATAACCTGGTATTTATTTTTCAGTTATTAAATATGTAAAAAAAAGTTTTAAAATTATGAGAGGTCTCTTAACTTTTTTCTCTTTCTCAAATTAATTATTATAGTCAAAAGTGTTTTAACTTAACCATTAAACTTTTTTTTGTCTCAAATTTAGTCATTCTATTACATTCTATTAAATTTTAATGGAAAAATTAACATATTGATAATAAAGATGAATAAATACCCTTTGCCACCATTTCTTGCAGGAAGGGATATTCAAAGTCAAATTCACTTCATAAAAAGTTTTTACATCTAAATGCTTCAATCTTGAACAAAATTAAGTTAACTTTTCCATAATCAAGTTTTCCTCCAAAACAAAAAGATTAAAAAAGTATTTATAATTAGTTTTTTAAAAAAAAAACTAAAAGTATTAGAACTTATCCATGATAAGGTTAATCGAAAAAAAAAAAAAAGCACTAAACTTCTCAATAAAAAAAAATAGACCATTTCTTCCTTGTAGGCAACTCTTCCTGGTGGCATATAGGGAAAAAAAAAAAAGTTTGCAGTCCAAGTTTTTAGCAATGGATCCTGCATTAAAAATACACTCTTAATTTAAATTCATATGCAAAAAAAAAGAAAAAGAAAAAAGATATAACAACTTTGATTTACTTTTCATGGAGAGAATTATGCCCACTTGTTCAGGTTTATTGGCAACTAATAAACTTTTTTATTTATTTTTTCTCCAAAGCAACCAAGAAACTTTTAAAGCTGACTTAAATAAAGGGAAAAAATCCTAAAGCTTAAACAAAACACAAATTTAAAAGAAAAATGAAATTACCCACTTGATTCATATCCCAACAAGTCCGAAATTTTCTTCTTCGTGTTCATCAACTTTTTTTTTTTTTTTTTTGCTTACAGGGGATGCTCTAGTCTCTATGGTTCAAACACATAACGTTTAAGCCGATATTTTTGAGTTGACAAAAAAACTGACGTTTTTGTTCTTTTGGGAAACATTACAAGAGTGCCAATCTTTTAAGGTGATATTACAATATTATCCAATTTTTTTAAAACCAAAATTAACATAATGTAATTGAAAGGCTAAATTTGAGAAAGAAAAAAAATCAAAGGTTAAGATAAAGCACTTTTCAGTACAGAGACTAAAGAAAAAAAAAACTCACGGACTTTAATAAATTTAACTCAAAAAATATTTGAAAACGTGTCGGTTGAATACAAAAGCTTAAAAATTTGTAACTGTAGGAATCCCAAGTAGACTATTTTTGGTTTTGGAATAAACGGTGATTGATGGACAACAAGCAAAGCAAGTTGTATATTGTTTTATTAGGGATGATAAAAGATGTTTCGTTATCTTTTCGTTTTCCCTGTCACTTCCTTTTTGAGTTTGAAAATGCATAGCACACGACATCTTTTTATGTTCGTTCAACGGAGCGATTTGCTTTATAGTCATTATGGAATCTCGTTCTTCTTTGGTGTGCAAACAATAATTAAAGTTCCTCCTTTACTCTTTAAATTACATTTTGTGGTTTGGAAATTGGAATATATTCATACCACAGATAAATTAATTCTAAACAATACTAATGATATTGCTTTTCCAAAGTTCAAAATATTATTTTTCTAAATTACCCCACGTCTCATTTAATTGACGAAGACGGGTTTAAGATGCAAATAAGGAGAATATCACTTTACATTATACTAAAACAAAAATAATAACAAAATTATACTTTATGGATAAAATCTTGCGGTGACATTGAAATTTAGTAGAATTTTCGTAATATTTTAAAAACAGTTAAAACGACATCACATTTTATACAACATAATTGCATATATTTTGATGATACCATTTGAACAATATGTAAAATGTTTACAATTAATTAAGACCATCTTCTAATTCTACGGTTTTAATAAGGCCATAAGTCTCGCTAATCCATAAAATAAAATAACTAAACATTGGCGAGTTATTCCAATTTCCACATTACAATGTACCTATCCAACCAACCACCTTTCTTCCATGATAAGTTATTCTTTGCATTATAAGAGGTCTCTTAGGTTACCAGAGAGTCGCATATTGAGCACCAAAGTAATCACTTTTTTGGAATTTATACTGTGTTTAAAAGAAGAAGAGTTCTAATTCTATAGTTTAAACTATATATTATAATATATAATAGCTTTATACTATAATATATTTTTATTTTACATTATAACATATGAAAGCTTTACATTATTTGCGGTTTAAACTCTAGAATTCAAACTACTCTCTTAAACATATATTTGTATGATATGTGATTGAGTGAACAATGTAACGCCCCTATATGGGGGTTAACAGTTTTTAATGAGATAAAATAAAAATAAATAATAAAAGTAAAACCTTAAAGATTAAAATTTGCCCGGGACTTAAATGAAAACTCTCAACTCAAAAATAAAAATATAAACGACAAATAAACCACAGTTTTAATGTAGCACCTTAAATTTAATAATATAAACTGTTGTCATCATCATTTTAACCCTCAACACATTATAATACAGTCACAGAAAGTAACAATTGATGCTTACATTATCATGAAGAACATTCTCAACGATTGAAGCAGTCCCAATGTAATATAGTTACATCACTTCCTCAACTATATTTCTCGTAGCCACCTCACACTTAGTGAGTCCTGAAAAGATATAAACATAAGGGAATGAGCAACACTATGCTCAGTAGAGAAAGCCATTACTCACCTCTATCATTACCACATTAAAATTTGCATGGTTAGTAAGTCACATCATATTCCAGATTATGAGGTTTATTATGATCACATCTTATGGATACCGTAGTTAATCATTACCAAGTGTCATAATTACACATTTATACAAATATTACCAATCATCATTGTTCCTAGGTATCCATGTTAAATTGAGTATCACTCAACTCATCGAAACCCAAATGGGCGCACTTGATCACCCTATAAACATTCCAAGGGTGTTCCGGTGAGGGGACATCAAGCCCCGAGTCCTCACCAAATCAATTCCTGTACAGTGTGTTCTGGGACTTTCAACCCAAGGAAGCGTCATCGCCTTCCCCATATTTTACCTTTTAGGGTATTCATGCCCAAGGACGTAACCGTCGCCCTCTTCATGTCTCACAATTTCTCTATATTGAATCATTATTAATAGAGTTAGTTTTCCTAACCATGCTTCTCAATTTATAACATGTGTCAATTCATTATGTTCCTCGCCGTACAATACAAGACGAGTCCATGTCATAGTTTCATATGTGATACTCATATAATATTAGTTCAACATAGATATATATATTGCGGCAAAACAATCAATTTTAATTCTATAAAAACCTCACAAAAGATGAGTAATAGAATCCCTACCTTTTAAGCTTATCAACAGTCTCTTAATCTTGGAATCAATTAACGTTAGCTCCATACTCCCTTGATCCTAAGGCGTGCATAAGGACAATTAAAACTAAAGCACAACATACAACTACATTCATAAAATTTATTTTAATTTAATCTTAGAATTTCAAGAAATAACCACTGCCCATAGAGGTATTATAAAGTTTAACAATATAAATTTTCTGTCTAGGGCATATACACTTAGACTTCATACATATGCTCCAAAATAGCAACAAACATATACTTAGGTTTAAGAACGCAAATTTGAATAATCCTTTAGTATAAAAGAAAATTTATAAATGAAAGACTAAATTTGTTCATAAGATTCTAACCTCGGATTATGGTTAGTTGGAAGCTTGAAATGGCTTCAAAACAGGTTCCTTTACTTCGGTATGACTGAAATTCTTGCTCAAATGGAGGTAATGGTGGCTGATTTTTATGGCTGCCTTGAAGAAGTTCTCTAAGTATTTTGCTTCAGCAAAGAAATGAGAAGAAGAGTGTGGGAACCGTGGAAGAGAAAGGAAGAAAAGATGAAGTCTTTGAAAAGAAGTGATAGAAACAATTATAGAGGAGACATGTTGAAGCATGTCACGGAGGAAATAAAGAAAATGAGGGTCAAGAGTAGTTGGAAAAGATATCCTTATGTCTCATCTAAAGACTTTAACACACATAATGCCAATATGACATTTTTGAGATTTATTAGAAGTTCTAAGGCTTTTTAGTAATCATACTAAATAAATATAGGAGAATTTTAGAAAATTTAAAAATAGATAAAAATAAATATTATAAAATAAATTTAAATGAAGCAATTTTTTTTTTATACATTAAAAATTAATTTAATTACCTCAATACCCGTTAGAAGAATAACGGGTGTCACAGCTCTACCCCCCTTAAAGAAATTTCGTCCTCGAAATTTCAATTCTAGCAATACTAGTAAAAATTATGATTCCACTATGATTCCAATTCTGAGTCTAAACCGTTAATGTTGTTTGTCCTCCAAATTTAAGTTATCGTATCTCCACTTATTTACTTGCATAATAAATCTTACTCCTAAATCCCTCAATGAGAGTATTTCTGACAAGTTTCAACTTGTAACACCGTATAATAGTCTAAGAATCTGATCAGGCATACATATTGACTATACCTTGATTCCAGTCCTTCATTGTCCATGGACTGTGATTTACAATCACATTTAAGGAGATTGCTAGAGAAATTTTATATACTTCATCTTTAGGTTCCTTTCCCTTTTTAAGTAAGGAAAAGTCAAATATATTTGATTTCATACCTCAACTAATAAACTAAAACATAATCATAAAACATATATCACAAACACTTCTATTCAAAACCATACATTAAACTTATTCATAGAGATATTAAACGGAATCTCAGAGTTGCAAACATACCCGACATATTTTTCATTAAACAGCTATCCTCATGACACAAACATTCAACCCAAATAATATACTCATATTTCATATGGAATATCCCCATAACTGACTCTGGTACTTCCACATAATATTAACAGAATATTACACATTACAAACATGATACGGATACGTTTCGAGAGTACAAGGCACTCCGTATACCAGCTATCCATATCATGCATGCTTAGAGGATACAAAAACATCGATAAACAAAAGATCGGACCTTAAGAAGGATGCGTTTCGAGAGCATCAAGTACTCCGTATCCAGCCATCCCGGCATTAGGCTCAATGAATCTAAAAGATTGAACAACAACGTACCACAAGAAACACAGAATACAAGGTAAACGGTTATTCGTAACACACGAAATACGGACACACATGCCTACATGCCAAAGATAAAACAAAAAGATTACAGATGGAGATTCAAATCAATTGGCCGCTCCCGGCTTTCCCTTTCCCATTCAAGCTTGGATGTTGCAGTGTCGGATTCTGGATGTATGATTTGCATTTTATCTATCAATTCCTCAGCTGTTGAAGCAGTGACAAAGATTTGTCTCTCCGATTCTGTAGTGATGTTTTCTTCCACAGCGTAATCTAGAAATTTCAAAAGACCGTCATAAAAACCCTTTACGTTCAGCAGTCCCAAAGGTTTGGAATAAAAGCCCAACAATTGCCCACAAGCAACTATAAATATTTCCTCAAGAGTACCTAGACCACCAGGTAATGCTATAAAAGCATCAGAATTATAGATTATGTCTTTAAAATTTTTAGGGATACTCCTGACTCCTTCTCCCTTACCTATGGCTTCCTTACAAAGGTTTCCTTCAACTGGAATATGAGGCCAAATTCTTACATCAGTAGCGTCGCTAGACCTAGCTGCTAGTGCCATATTTACCATCATTTTTATACTACCACCCCCATAGATTATGTTAATCTTCTTGCGTGCTAGGACTTGCCCTAAGTGATTTGCAGCTTCTAAATAAGCTTTATCTTTTCCAAGGCTGGAACCACAAAAGACACAGACATTCTTTATTTTCTTCGTGGACTGGGAGGTAGACATATTTGGTTTATAGAAGTGGTTGCTTAATGTCTGCTCCACTTAGACTTCGGGTTCTACATGAGATTTTAAAGATGAGAAATATACAAAAAGGGCTAAAGAGATAGACGAGTAGGTAATGAAAAAGTAATCCAAAGATTTAAACAAAATCTTGTACGGATAAGAAAGTAAGATAAGGTGATTGATAGTTTACAGAAAATCTGATTCACTTTTTGAAAAAGATTAGACTCTAATTGTATAACTTTTGACAATTGAGAACAATTCGACAAAAGACCCTCTTGACACAACTGTAGACTTTTTGACAAATATACACCAAGTCTAGAAATTTAATATAAACGACAAATACTGTAGAACTTTTGAAATTTGAGACACAAATCTTGAAATATCCGGATAAGCTTTTCAAAATTCAAACATATTACTGTACCGTATGTAACGTGTCTGATAAGATAATATATTTTATTATATATATATTTAAGAAAATCATAAATTAAATAAGATATTAACACTTACTGTATCAATCTAATAATCACAATTATTTCAAACACAAAAGCAAATATTCTGAGTAAAAGAAAAACACATACTGTTGAACATCAGCTAAAACTGCATCAAATAAGTAAAGACTAAATAACCTTTATAGAGCGATGACTTATTCCCCATCCAGTTTTCTTATGGCTTGACAAACAGGATCTAGAAATACCATATTCCTGAGGCGTTGTCTTTCTGTATAAAATTTAGGCCAGAGTTTAAAAATAGCTCCTTGAACATATCCACTAGGGTGACCGTGAAGAGGAGGATGGATGCTATCCAAGTTCTCCTTTGAAAGTCCATCCCTACAAAACCTTATTTTATCCTCTCTATTCGTAGACATATAACCAGGTGAAGTACATTTACCGTTACAATTTTGTCTTCCACATTTGTTACAAGTGACCACGATGGCACGAGCTCTTCTTTTCATTGCACTACGACTGGTACCTGTTCCTGGTAAACCGACATCTTGACTAAAGTCACTCGGACGGATTTTCCCCTCTATCAACATTCTCACATCACAAGGGATACCAAAACGCATAAGAATCCACAACCGAGTAATTCTAGCCTTGTATTTCTTTCTGAGAATCTTTTGGGAGAGTGATGGGAAATACTTTCTCAGGTGTTGGTACTTTGGGTCCATGATGAGATGAAAGAAGAGTAAATAGAAAGGAAAAATTAAGATAGTAAATTGCAGAATCCTAGAATTCCTTCTTCTTTTAGAGGAAAAGAAGAATTTCTAATGAAAAAGAAGAGGATTTGCGATTTAGAGAAAAAATAACAAATTAAGAGAGAAAAAGTGAACTCGGAGAAATAAGGTCTTACGCACAGTAAACGTATATGTAAACAATAATTAAACCACTGTATATGACACGTATAGAGACCACGTGGGAGAGACAGTGTGAATCAAACTGATTTAAGATTTGAACTAGGCCCAAATGTTCTAAGTTGAAAATGGTCAAGTTGTTTCGGGCCTTAACACATTTAGAACAAGTTAAATAACAAACATAAAATTGAAAACCAATTTGTATAAATCTTAAACCCAATTCAAAGTCCACTATAGATAAAGTTAACTATAAACAACAAATCTAATTTAACGACAATAAGGATCTTCCTGAATAATATTTAAAATCATTTCATAACAACATAATCTTCCAGCAACTCAAATAATTTTGTTTTAATCAAAACCTTATTGAACAATGCATACACCCATATGTTATTGATAATACTCAACATCTATCAATGGATTCATCATCATTACTACCAAGGGTTTAGAATGCGACTAACCTTGAAATCAATACGATTTACGTCTTTCAACGTAGACCATATCAATGAACAAAGACACTTGATGTTACTACTTAAGAACATCTACAATCCCCACAATTCTACTTATACCATATCGAATTTCCTCATATAACAAAACCGTAGGTAACCAAAAGATTCACTGATACACTTAAATACAATGTACGTAACAAAATATTCCAATTTTGAGATTCATGCATTCTAGACTTTACACAGTCTCAACAGACCAAAAGTCTAACATTTATCTCTCTCAAGATTCAATACCATGATTTTCAACTTATATCATATTCCTCAAATATATAGAACTTTTAAGAAAAGACATTGACACTTATGTGCTCCATCGAATCCACACATAATCATTACTTAGGTTTGAATCAATTGCGAAAAATTTGGCATATCTATGTCAAACTTTAAAATCAATAAATCAAGCCTTATATTTCTTATTGTTTTTCACGAGACAAAAGGCTTTTAAATCCTCGTATCTATACGAATTTCTCATCGTTTATACGAATTAGATATGCTTATAGATCCAAATATTATACGAATCTCTCATAAGCATTCTACTTATAAACTCATTCCATATAATTATCATTCCCTTATAACTATTAATACTTTCCTTCTATATAATTATTGTACTCATATAACTATTGATATTTTCATTCTATGGCCTTTCCATGTTACATCCTTCTAGACTGTATAAATCAATGTGAAGGTTCATTTTGATGATGACAATAAAAATTCAGCTTCAAAACCATCTCAAAAATATATTTTTTTTAAAGTGGTGCTACACTCCCTAGGTTAACCGAACCTAGGCTCTGATACCAAAAATTCTGTAACGCCCCTATATGGGGGTTAACAGTTTTTAATGAGATAAAATAAAAATAAATAATAAAAGTAAAACCTTAAAGATTAAAATTTGCCCGGGACTTAAATGAAAACTCTCAACTCAAAAATAAAAATATAAACGACAAATAAACCACAGTTTTAATGTAGCACCTTAAATTTAATAATATAAACTGTTGTCATCATCATTTTAACCCTCAACACATTATAATACAGTCACAGAAAGTAACAATTGATGCTTACATTATCATGAAGAACATTCTCAACGATTGAAGCAGTCCCAATGTAATATAGTTACATCACTTCCTCAACTATATTTCTCGTAGCCACCTCACACTTAGTGAGTCCTGAAAAGATATAAACATAAGGGAATGAGCAACACTATGCTCAGTAGAGAAAGCCATTACTCACCTCTATCATTACCACATTAAAATTTGCATGGTTAGTAAGTCACATCATATTCCAGATTATGAGGTTTATTATGATCACATCTTATGGATACCGTAGTTAATCATTACCAAGTGTCATAATTACACATTTATACAAATATTACCAATCATCATTGTTCCTAGGTATCCATGTTAAATTGAGTATCACTCAACTCATCGAAACCCAAATGGGCGCACTTGATCACCCTATAAACATTCCAAGGGTGTTCCGGTGAGGGGACATCAAGCCCCGAGTCCTCACCAAATCAATTCCTGTACAGTGTGTTCTGGGACTTTCAACCCAAGGAAGCGTCATCGCCTTCCCCATATTTTACCTTTTAGGGTATTCATGCCCAAGGACGTAACCGTCGCCCTCTTCATGTCTCACAATTTCTCTATATTGAATCATTATTAATAGAGTTAGTTTTCCTAACCATGCTTCTCAATTTATAACATGTGTCAATTCATTATGTTCCTCGCCGTACAATACAAGACGAGTCCATGTCATAGTTTCATATGTGATACTCATATAATATTAGTTCAACATAGATATATATATTGCGGCAAAACAATCAATTTTAATTCTATAAAAACCTCACAAAAGATGAGTAATAGAATCCCTACCTTTTAAGCTTATCAACAGTCTCTTAATCTTGGAATCAATTAACGTTAGCTCCATACTCCCTTGATCCTAAGGCGTGCATAAGGACAATTAAAACTAAAGCACAACATACAACTACATTCATAAAATTTATTTTAATTTAATCTTAGAATTTCAAGAAATAACCACTGCCCATAGAGGTATTATAAAGTTTAACAATATAAATTTTCTGTCTAGGGCATATACACTTAGACTTCATACATATGCTCCAAAATAGCAACAAACATATACTTAGGTTTAAGAACGCAAATTTGAATAATCCTTTAGTATAAAAGAAAATTTATAAATGAAAGACTAAATTTGTTCATAAGATTCTAACCTCGGATTATGGTTAGTTGGAAGCTTGAAATGGCTTCAAAACAGGTTCCTTTACTTCGGTATGACTGAAATTCTTGCTCAAATGGAGGTAATGGTGGCTGATTTTTATGGCTGCCTTGAAGAAGTTCTCTAAGTATTTTGCTTCAGCAAAGAAATGAGAAGAAGAGTGTGGGAACCGTGGAAGAGAAAGGAAGAAAAGATGAAGTCTTTGAAAAGAAGTGATAGAAACAATTATAGAGGAGACATGTTGAAGCATGTCACGGAGGAAATAAAGAAAATGAGGGTCAAGAGTAGTTGGAAAAGATATCCTTATGTCTCATCTAAAGACTTTAACACACATAATGCCAATATGACATTTTTGAGATTTATTAGAAGTTCTAAGGCTTTTTAGTAATCATACTAAATAAATATAGGAGAATTTTAGAAAATTTAAAAATAGATAAAAATAAATATTATAAAATAAATTTAAATGAAGCAATTTTTTTTATACATTAAAAATTAATTTAATTACCTCAATACCCGTTAGAAGAATAACGGGTGTCACAAACAATCTCTTAGAGGTCACTTTGGCGTAAAAAATTAGCATTCACCAAACAAAATATCCCAATACGCACGCCACACTCATGAGTTGGAGTCATGCCTTGGCCATAAAAATACTAATGTCCATAAAGTCATGGAAGTATTTTTATTTTTTATTTTTTCGGTTTGGGTTGGGGCAAGAAATAACAAAAAACAGCTGAAGATAATTACTGCTTCTTAAGAAGCAATGGTCCCACATTATCGCCGGTAGCTTTGTTGTGCTTTACATGACTTCCATCACATAGAGGGAAAGTACCAGACCTCCAACACCTTAACAAAACAAAAAACAGATGATATATAAGCTTTCACTAGGCATCTAGCTACAATGATTATGTGGAGAGAGAGAGCGAATATGTTCTCTTGCTGAGTTTATTTACATCTTTTATAGAGAAACAAAAAATAATAATAATAATAATCATGCACATAAATGATGGGGTCGCCTTTTATTCTGCGTTGAGAAGTTGTAATTGAGGCATGTAGCTAGGCCATACCATAAAATGGAATGGAAAATTGTGGATTTCTAAAGATGGGCTTTTTTCTAATTAGTGAGTAGAAAAATCTTATTTGATTTGTGATTGATATTAGTAAGTTATACACCACTTCAGAATTTAGACAGCTAAAAACAGAAATAAAACAAAGGGATGAACAGCAAAATAATCCTACAATACAAAATAGTTCTTAATGTTTCTAATTTTTTTAGGGGAAAATGTAGTAATATAAACGTTGTAGTTCTGTTTTAGTACATAGTGAATGTGCCTAATTTTGTTAAATTAAAAAATGTTTATAATGAAAAATAATTAAGACATGTTTTAACAGGGCAACGATATATTAATTAATTATATATTCTATCAAAAAATATTAAAAACAAACATGCATTTTTTAGTTTAACAAAACTAAAGATATTCACTTGGAAATTTTAAGCTTTACAAAGGCTTTCACCGTTATCAAGGAATATGTCTAAGCCTCTGTTCAATATTTTGGTTGAAACTAACTCATTCATCAATTACAGTAAAAAAAACATAAAGTTGCGAAAGCTTTAAAAACGTATAGAGTTGTTATACTTTAAACATATTACGGTTTGGAAGATTTTTAATTTTTAGTCCAACCGTTATCTCAAACTCTATTTTTAAGTCTCCAACGGCGGAAACAAAGGAAGAAAGAAAACCAACCTGCAATAAGCAGTAAGGGGCTTGGAGAGCTCGGCGACGACAACAGAGTCCACCACTTTCTCTTCGTTCTTCCGGATCTCTGGGTTTATGGTTTGCCCCTCTGCTTTCACCACCACAATCCTCGGCGATCTACTCTTGAAAGCCGTTGGAAAAGCAATGTTTGCTGTGCTTCCACTGATGAGGCTTCTCTGCTTCAAACCTTCCATGCATGGCAATTTGCCGTACGACACGAATCCAACGCCTGCCGTGCTAACAAACGGCGCCATCGGAGTCTCTGTCTCTTTCTAATTTCTAACTCTCTTTAACGATTTGAATCGTTGTATTTGGCAGTGAGAAATAAGTAAAAGAGGATTGAAGAAGGGTTTGGTGAGCTGAACTTGTGGACGCCACGCACCCGTGATGGCCATGGCAATTGGGTGGAGCCTGTGCATGCCACGTCATTTTTGAACAACATCACATGGGGAAGAAATTTTGCATTTTCATTTTCTTTTCTTTTATTTTTGTTTTGTTTTTGTTTTTTTTTTTTTTTTTTTGTAAGACTTTAAAATTTGATTGGTTTTGTTGAAAATTTTATGAAGCTGTCTTGTTAGAAACACAATGATCAAGTGTGAACTTCTCTCTTTTTCTTTCAAACTAAAAAAAAAAAAAAAAAAAATCCTTTGTCAAGTCTTAATTTCTCTCTCTATTTTATTCCAAACAAAAAAAAAAATTGTCTAATTCACCAATTAAAAAAAGAAAGTTTCATAAATATCTTTTTTTAAAACTTACTTTTTAAAAATACTATAATTGTTTAAGTATGACTTAAGTGAGACAGATAATACAAAGCCTAGTATGGCACGGCTTTCTCAAATATAACATAAATAAGCATATTTTTTAAAAGTATAGCATAATACGTAATTTTCTCAAATTTTAAAGTATATTACGGAGGAGTCAAGGACTTAAAAGTTGACCTTTTCATGTAGTGATTTACAAGGTCATTATGACCTATGATATGTGTTATTTCATGAATTAAACTGTACATTACTAATGTGGTAACCTACTAGATTATTAGCGGTGGTGGTCGGCTTGTTCTGGCAATAAGTAGAGGCCATCAATCTGTGTTATAAAGGCGACAAAACCTGGTAGATTTGCTGGTGGTAATCTAATAGATTATTTGTTACTGATCATTTGTTCTTAAAAAAAAAAACATAATCTAATAAATTATCGCATAGCATGTTACACCAGCGATTGATAGATGGCCATATTTCAGCAACATATAATGTTATAGATTGTCAATGGTAATTCAATAGATTATTCCAATAGAGTCGACGGCAACAAGAATAATTTCAACAAAATACTTTTTGTTTGAGGGGAGGAATTCTAACCTCTCTTAAATAAATCAAATTCTCACCTTGCTCTATTAATAAGCCATTTGAAAGATCAATTGAAACCATCAGCTATTACTGTGAACAATATAAAATTATCATATATTATAATAATTAAAAAAAACTACTATAATATAAAACTTTCACATATTCAGACTGTTTGGTATTTTTTTAAATAGGTGTAAATGTTTTTTTAAAATAATTTTTTTAAAAAAATTATATTAAAAGTATTTTTAAAATTTTTATGTTAAAAAAATATAAAAATATTTTTAAAAATCCTAAAATAGAAAACAAACAGGTAAGTATATCAAAACGGTTGGTTTCAGATCTTTTTCTAAGCTGTCTATAAAGGTTACATTATTGAAGATCTCTTTCTTACGCAAAGGACCTATTTTTTCAGCTGGAAAAGAAAAGTCAGTGATGAAAGGAGCAGGAAACGAGGAAGGAGATGGTGAGAAGGAAAGACTTTTCTTATACAGCCAAAAAAAAAAAAAGAAAAAAGAATAAAAGAAAAGAAAAACAGGAGTGAAAATACAGAAAAGAAAGAAATTAGACAATCAACAAAAGATTTTGAGGTCAACGATATGTCATGGTGTGCAGTCCCTACGGTTCTTGGGGAATAAAAACTTGGAGTTGCGCGTGTCGAATACACCGCCATGATCGTATTAAAAAAAACTTACATTAAATAATACAATTTTAATTTTTGATGTAAATAGATAACATACTCATAAAAATATTTAGGTAAATAAAATTTTTTAAATCATGTTTTATTATAATGTAAAGCTTGTATATGCTATTATTTTAAACTTAAAACATTAGTTACAAAATTTCAAAATAAAAGCTTAGCATTTAGGTTTTATTTATACACCTAGGATGTTTAATTTAAATGATATATAAAATAAATAATAAAAGAAACAACAAAAAAGATACAAAAATGAGACAACAAATATAAGCTCTCAACAAATTTAGACGTCTCTTTCTATGCCAAATTTCGTTGTACCTAGCAATGGAAATTTGAAATGCAACGTGACCAAACGCAAAAGAAAAGTAATATTTGTTTAACGCCAATTTCCATTTGATGTGACCTACAAACAGATCAATTAATTTGAATCAAGTTTTTTGTGAGCCCTAATTTTTTAATTTTCTGTATTATTAGCTTAATTGTGATTGACACACTTCTCAAAAGAAAAAAATGTGATTGACACAGCCGACAATGGTGATTGAATAATGTAAATCAATTCGGTAGAAACAACCAACTAATCCAATAATTAAACTAGTGCACAATCTTGATGATTTAAAACAAACTTTTTTCCCAGGAAAAAGGACAAAAAGAAAAATAAAACAAAACAAAATTGAAACGCCCTTTGCTTGAGAGAGTATATCTTCTGCAAACCTTCTTTGTCTTTAACATAAAAAATGAATGTCGTTTCGTTCAAAAAAAAAAAAAGAATGTCGTTTCAAATAAAAAAGGAATGACGTTTCTTTAAATATGTTTGTTTGGGTTTTCAAATCACGGTTCGAATCATTTTGCTACAGTAATTTCTCTCACAAAAATTTAAATCTTCATTCAAATACTCTACTTAAATACTCGTACCAAACGCACCCTTAATCACTTGAATATGGAGTAGCTGTTTACTTGTTTATACTTTTGAGAAGCAAAAGAGCAATCGAATGAAAAAAATTCGTTAAGGACGACAAAACAAATAGCAAAGCACGGCCCAAATTTTTCTAGATGGAAGTGGAAAACTGAAAAACTTACCCATTATTTTTTTCCCTCTAAAAGAGCGTTTTTTAAACTTCTAACCTTGTTAAAATTATAATGTTGTGAAACACAATAAGCCTTTTTTTTTTAATTTCTAAATCTTGTCAAAATAACAATGTCATGAAACACAACTAATACAAATGTAATTTATCACTGATTTTTTAACTCATAATGTTTATTGGAAAAAAAATTTAGAGAAAATTATATGTTATGCCACACTTTTAAAAATTATATTTAAATACATATTTAAGAAAATTACACTAAATAACACACTTTTAATTTTTAATGTAAGCAAACAGTATACTCTTAAAAATATTAAACTAAATAGCATTTTTAGAATCTTTAATTTAAACACTTGAATTTTCAATTTTAACTCCTCATTTTTCTTTTTCTCTTTCTTTTAATTTTTGTTTTTTGTTATCTCGATGTTGTTTTATGTTATTCTATACAAAAATAAATTTTGTTTTAATCTAAATAGGTTATTTACTAAACAATACTATATTTTTGCATATTTATTTTTATTCCCAATTAATGATGGGCTAATTCCCTCATTCTCTCTTATATTTATTCATGACACACTTAAAAAATGTTATGTCATATTATTATTTATATTATATGTTAAGTTATACCATAAATAAACATAAATGACTTTTATGATAAATAAGTCTTAAAAGGTAACAAAAATTCCCCAAGAATTTATCTACCTGAAAAAAATTGAAAAGGTTGTTTTGGAATAAAAATCGAAAAACTGGTCAATAATTTTTTCCATCTCAAGATAGCCCTTTTTTTAGTCTCTAACCTTGTCAAAATCACAGTGATTTAAAACACACAAATCATACAAATGTAATTATAATTATATATTTTTTTAGCGCGTGATGTTCATTTGGAAAAAAATTTATCCACCTAAAAAAGTTAAAAACGTTTTTTGAATAAAATTTAATTCTTAAAAGATTGTCTTTTTAAATAAAATTCAATGTTTTGAAAAGAATTAATTAATATAATTTATCAGGACCGGTGCCGCTCTCCCCCGCGAGGCAAATGCACTCGCCAAATTCTTCCGCACTTTGCTTTGAAAAGCTTTGAATTTAAGACAACCAATTCTTCCGCCACCTCAGATTTGATTTACATTCTTTTTCTATCGCGTTACACGTAATTTTTCTTTTTCTGTTTATTATTCGAATTTCTCATCCCAAATCAAATCTCTCTTCCATTTCTGAAATTTGATCTTCCAAGATTTGCAAGAAAAGACTTGGATTTTCTCATCGTTAATGGCGAAGAAAGGAGGAGCTTTCGGATTCTGGTTCTGCCTTTTCATGATTCTGATTTACGCGAGGATTTCGATCTCCGGGAGGTCGGATAAGGAGACCAGAGAGAGGTTTTATGGCAATCTGTTAAACTCCTCCGCGCCGGAGTCTAACGACGGTTCCATAGCCAAAATGTTCGATCGAGTTTTGGAGAAGGAGTTCTCTGAGAATGATCAGCCTGAAGGTTTGGCTTTTTTCTTGTTTTCTTCTTCTTTTTTTTTTCGAAGCTGCATTAGAAATTTAGAATCTTTGTAGGTTTCGTTTGGTTACAAAGAAAACACCGGGAAAAGGAAATTTTCAATTGTGAACTCAAATGTTTCAGATCAGGGGAATTTAGTGGACTCTGTTATGATAGAAAGTTTTTTTTTTTTTTCCCCTTTTTTCTACATTTTTCTCGACAACAACAATGCGTACTAGGATCACACATACACCAGAAAGAAAAGGAGAAAACAAAAGAGCTTGATTTTGCTTCCAGTGGAAAGAACAAACGATTTCGATTTGGCTGGATAGTTTTGGTTAAAGTTCCCTAATTCCCTGCATACTTCTGAATTGCTGAAAAACGTCGATTTACGTTTTTTTTTTTTTTTTTGGTGTCTATTCTTGATAAAAATAATCACATATAAAGTAGATGACTGAATGATTTCCATAAACTTTCTTCTTTACTGGAGATTGTTTTGACGTCATTTTTTTTGCTAGGACGTGATGAAAGCAGCTTTAACAGCAGTGTAGCTGATCAGCAAGTAAGTCTTTCCTTCCCTACCAGAACTATCGAACCTAAGTCTGCTGCATGCTTTCCCTCGTAATTGTAGCTTTGACTATTATGATATATGTCGGATTATTTAGAGGAATAAACGACAGATATCTGGTTTTTTCCCCCCTTTCGTGAGGCCAAAAGAGCTACGATCTGATGTTGTTAGGTGTTTGATCTATTTCCTGAGGAAATTTTTGGCTTGTTTAGATGGAATTTTAAGTTTTGTTTATGGAAAAACCAAAATTTTTTGAGAGGCAATTTTGGCATCTTAATGTGCCTAAATCTTTTTATTGATTGGAATCAACAATTAGCTAAGTGTTTAGTTTTTGTTTTTTGTTTTTACTAGAATAAAGGAGAAAAATCATGTTATATTTGTTAAAGATGTTTTCTCATTATGTTTTACAGGCTGTTCTTGAGACCGTAGCCAAAATCACTCATGAGAAGAGCAAGAAAAATGACACACAAGAGGCCAAGTATGGGAATACAAAACGTACTTAGGATTCTACTATTTCTGTGTGTGATGAATTATTTTAACTGAAATCATATGTTACTTTACTCATGCGGTTTCCAAAGTAGTCGTTTTATTTGTATAATCTTTATCTATTAGCGGCACAAGATCTTTCCAGCTTCAAGATGTTTTTTCCCTGGAGAATGAAGATTCTGATGACATGACAACCTTAATTGATAAAAAGGTGCCTAAAATTGTTGTTGTTGTTTATTTATTTATTTAATACATGTAGAAGAAAGGAAGGAGATAAGCTTAAGATACTTCTTCCTTTGTTGTTTTTATCTTGGCTGACATAACTTATTAAATAATAGGACAACGTGTTTGTGATGTCAAACAAAAAATCCAAGTTTCCAGTGCTTCAAGTAGATTTGAGGTATCTTTCCTATATCTTCTCCTGATTGCAGTTTCATTATGAATCTATGGAATCTTCTTATCCATAATATGAGAGTTAATTTAAAATCTATTTAGACGGGTGAGTGTGCATGTGTGTACTAAAATCTACTTATATGGCACGTACATCTCGGTCATTTTAAGCAGCGCGTAGTTTCCATCAGATATAGGACAGCTTTGGTTACATCAGATGTACCTCTTGCTATTAATCTTTATTCTTTGGTTACATTGTCGCAGATTAATTTCAGACTTGGTGGTTGTCATAGTTTCTGCTGCCATTGGTGGCATTCTGTTTTCCTGTTTGGGACAACCGGTTTGTTTCTCAGATTTTATCTGCTCTTTGGATTGCACTAAATGATTTTTACTTTCTTTAGCTATATGTTCATCCATATTAAGTGAGCTAGACAACGCAATAACTAAGCTCACCTCGAGTGATTTTAGAATTCCAATATCCTCTCTCAATATTTCTTGTTTGAATATTGGTTATAGGTCATTGTGGGTTATCTTCTTGCTGGTTCAATAATTGGGCCAGGGGGTCTGAAATTCATCAGCGAAATGGTGCAGGTACATATATCTTGTAGTGTTACATGCTGTAAGTAGATTAGGTATGTACTTTTTTTCCCTCCCTCTAGACATGCTTTCCACAGCAAGATATATAAAATTAGGTACTCTATTTTTTTTTTTCTTCTGGGAAATTCAAGTGCTGGGAGTTAGTTTACCATGTCATCTGTCTCCACTAACCTGATGCATCTTCTTTTTCCACTTGCAGGTTGAAACTGTTGCACAGTTTGGAGTTGTCTTTCTTCTTTTTGCTTTAGGGCTCGAGTTTTCGTTGACAAAGGTTTGTTATCTTTGGCTTGAAGTTCTTGCTTACGAACTGTTATAAAGTAATTTGTATCTAAAGCTATGTAGTTGCATGTTTGAGAAAGTAAAAAGATGATATCCATCTAAAGAATCTCGTCAATGCAGTTAAAAGCTGTGGGGCCTGTAGCCGTTCTAGGAGGGCTTCTCCAAATCATAACATTCATGTTCTTGTGTGGAATAACTGCTATGGTAATTCAGATTTCAATACCCTTTTAAGTTATTTAATTCTGTTGAGAAGCAATCCTGTTAAAAGTTTTTCCTGTCAATGTTGCAGTTATGTGGCGCAAAGTTGTCTGAGGGTGTTTTTGTCGGTTCCTTCTTGTCAATGTCATCAACCGCAGTGGTGTGTTTTTTGACCATTTCTGATACTACAATTTCTCTTTCATCCCCACGCCCTGCCTGCAAAGTTTCTAATGCAACTACGTATTTTCCTCATTGCCTTTTGCCAGGTTGTAAAGTTTCTGGTAGAGCGGAATACTAACAATTCTCTCCATGGCCAAGTTACAATAGGGACACTTATTTTTCAGGTATCTTTTACTTCAACATCTGGATCGTACAATTTCAAGTTAAATTGAAAGCTCTTGATTTATGGTTCATTTGCATTTGTCATTCACTGTGGAGTATTTCAGGATTGTGCTGTTGGTTTATTGTTTGCTTTGCTCCCAGTTTTGGGTGGTAGTAGTGGTCTTCTCCAAGGGATGATTTCAATGGGAAAGCTGTAAGTTTGTTTCACCTTTCACCTTTTTGTTTTTCTTCTGTCATCTGTTGCATTTTCCAGCTATTACAGTACTTTTTTTTCCTTTTTTTGCTGGAGACTATTGAGCGTCAGTTATATCTTTCATTTATTTGAATTGCTCATAAAAATAAAAATTGTTTTGAAGCCCGTATAGATGATAACTCTTGGACTTTTCATCATTGATTTAGGATGCTAGTGCTGTCAATTTATCTCACTGTGTCATCTCTGCTGTCCTGGTCATTTGTTCCTCGTTTTCTGAAACTGATGATGCAGTTATCTTCTCAAGTAAGTCTCATACATTTACCAGTGAACCTGACTCTCTTGCTCGATTGACCTGTGTTTACAATGTGGATTTATTTATCATTCTTTGTGAATCAGACAAATGAGCTTTATCAGCTGGCTGCTGTGGCTTTTTGCTTATTGTCTGCTTGGGTAAGTAGATATATAGTTGCCATTCATGTCATGTCAAGGCTAATTACTTTTACCATGGATGCATCTGTGTTTAGGGAAGTGCCTGTTATACTTACAACTGCTTTGATATCAAGAAAAATGTAACACTATGTTTTGCTAAATTGTAGCCTGAAACTGACGGTAAACAGAGATCTTTCACTAGAATCTGCTCCGAGATACAAGTGAAATATTGATGAATGGTTTTATAACTGGTTTAGACTTGAAGTTGGGAAGCTAAAACATTTTAAGTGGCTTCATGAGAATAGAATATATTTACAAACATTTGGTCAATGATTGGCTAAGGCGAGAAATGTGGTCATTGGTCGCTTCCTTTCTCCTTGGATAACATATAAAGTTGAAGCAATTTTAATTGAAGGATCCAAGTTAAAATAATATGTATCTTTGCAATTCCCAACACCTTTTAACATGTCAGCTCCTTTAACTTTTCAGTGCAGTGATAAGCTTGGTCTTAGCCTTGAGTTGGGTTCATTTGTTGCTGGAGTAATGATATCTACCACTGATTTCGCACAACATACTTTAGATCAGGTACTATTTTTGTTTCTGAGAGTGGCCTAGCACTAAAATACAATCAGGTCATTTATAGTTTCATGGAGCTTAAGTAATTTTGTGAATATAGTGGCTTCTGCAGCCAATTAAGAAACTTTTATGTTTCTCCTTGTCTTCATTGGAAAGTTGTTCATGATAAGAACCTATCCTATACTAGGCCTATACTAATTACCACAAATCCATGGGTGGAACTCGTCCCTAAAAACCGGCTTGTAGGTGGAGGGAGCCCATAGATTTATAAGCCACCAACCAATCTCATACTTGGTCGATGTGGGATCATAATAGTTTAATTTCTGACCAATCCTTTTAACTGTAATGACGGAGCTTCAATGAGCTATTTTTTATTTGGCACTTAAGTTGGGCCATAGGTACAAGTTTACAATTGTACGACGGCACGAAACTTTTCTCAAATGAGGGGTCTTATGAGGATTCAGTGTTGATCTTTACTTTTGTTTGTCATGGTAAGGGTATGAATGGCAATCTTCAGAGTAATTCCAACTTTCTATGTATGCTCAACTATACTTTATGTCTTATCTTATATAAGCAAATGAAACTTTTTCTGAAATGCAATTCTTTTCTACATTTAGGTGGAACCAATTCGAAACCTATTTGCAGCTCTCTTCCTTTCAAGTATTGGAATGCTCATTCATGTACATTTCCTTTGGAATCACGTGGATATACTTCTAGCATCTGTTATTTTGGTTATAGTTATTAAGACGGCTGTTGGCACTATAATTACTAAGGCCTTCAGATATAGCATCAGGACATCATTCCTTGTAAGTTGATTTGTCTACTGTTTCAGCAAACTTTTTCTGATGGAAAAACTTTACATGTTAAAAAAGAAAAAAAAAAAAAAAGGAGTTATTTTACAAGTTCTGTTACAATATAGGTTGGAATATCGCTTGCTCAAATCGGAGAATTTGCCTTTGTTCTTCTAAGCCGTGCTTCAAATCTTCATCTTGTTGAGGTAAATTCCTCTCTCTGGGACAGAATCTAATTTACGCGGTAGGGATAAGCATGTGGCTTGGTTTATGGTCCACGGACAACCATAATGAAAATTTCGTGTATGGTACAAAACTTCACTCGGGATTAAAATTTGAAACACAAAAGATGTTTTTGATAGTATTCTATTTATAACCAGGTATAATGTAAATAGGTTTGATGTATAAAATGTCCATATTCAATGTTCTATGTGAAACTTAACGTGATACATACACTCTACCTAAAACATGTGAACATTAACCGTTATGTTCAAGTCTGCTATTGCCAATTGCCTGGACTATACAAGTTCAAGACCCCTCGGCCTTGAGTCTCATTTTACATTTTCTAGCGGTCCGACATTTGAAGTTAGACCTACTATTTCAGTATGTCTATTTGATTAGGAACAAGTGCAGATGGCATAAATACTATGCATATTATTTCAACGTTGTCCATTTTTTGAGGTTTGTTTGAATTGGCCTAGTAAGTATCTGACATCATGTGAACCATCCTGGTAGGGTCTACTAACTGTAGCCAATTTCACTAAAAGCTCAGAAAAAAAAAAATTGAAACAAAACAAAACAAGTAGATTGCATTAAGTTTGCAATTACGTAAGAGCATTCGCATCTCCTTTTTTAAATTCTTCTTCCTTTGGCTTTATAGGGGAAGATGTACCTGCTTCTTCTCGGAACAACAGCTCTTAGTCTAGTAAGTTTCTTTATGTGAAAGTGGGATTATGTTTCTTTCTTTCTCTCTCTCTTTTTTTTTTTCCTTAGCTCTTTTATCTGCGAAATACTTGCCCTGGTAAACGTAAATCATATGATTCTCAGGTAACAACTCCTCTCTTGTTTAAAGTGATACCCGCTATTATGAACTTGGGAGTTCTCATGCACTGGTTTCCCCCCGAGAGCGGCAATCAAAATGAGGTTCTTTCTCTCTCTTGCACGCACACACGTATTGCACAAACAAAAAGCTAAAGAAAATCCATTTATGCGTCGTGTGAACCATCACCTCTTTTTGTTCATAAAAAAAAAAAAGTAAACTCTATGTAGAACTTTAACTCTTTGCAAAGTGCATCAATTTTTCCCACTGGATATAGGAGGCCTTCATAGCATGAGTTTCCTGTTCATAATTAGAAAAGCTGAAATTTTCTTTCTAATGCCAATCTTGATGGCTACATTTAGGAAAGAACCAATCTTGTTGCATAGCCCGATACAGTTATTTGGGAAACCAATTATAGCCAAAATCTTAAGCTGCAAGCATACTATGAGAAACATAATCCACGCCTCTTCAACATTTTGCCCTTTAATTAGCGGTACAATGATTGTGTTCTGTTTGTGGTTTCCGGAGTTATAATTTTGTTTTTGTTCCGGTTTTTGACAGGAGAAGGCTTCGATGATTGAATCGTTTAATAGAATGTTGTGACCATCCATGTTTTTATGATCTTGTGGTCCTTCCGGGTCCACAGCTTAAGTGGCAACAATTTTGTGGATTAAGTGGTTCAAAGAAAATTAATTGGCAATTACATAGTTGAAGTTGCAGGTGATAATCACGATTACTCAATTTCTTAGCTTGGAGTTATGTACATAAAACATATATATTTAACACTAATTCCTTCCTATAGTGTTGTATATAGGAATTCTTAAGAGTGTCGTTAACGCACATTCATGGTAGGCAATGTTGTAGCCTGAGTACATCCATATCCATAGTGACAGTTACTCCAAAACACCGGTTTTTTCTTTTTCTTTTTGTTTCTTTGTTTCCTTTCTTGTTTTGATTTAAGCTTAAAGTATAAGAGAACAAAAAATACAGGAAAACACAATTTTTTTTGGCTCAAAAGAAAAGATACATTTTATATAGTTTCAAAATGTGTAGTAAATAACATATTATTAGAAATTGAGAATAAAAACCTGAAGGTCGCGGGCCTCTCTCTCTTTTGTCGACGTCGCGGGCCATGGCGAATCAATGGTCACGCCTTAAGATCTTTGCGGATTGAAGGTCGCCGCCGTTAGATCTTCGTGAATCGAAGGTCATTGCAGTCAGTTTTTCCTGCATGGGCCATTGTTGTTGAAGGCCCACGAAGACGAAAAAGTCAGTCGTGACTTCGTCTTCCTCGGAAGCTTGGCCCAGCAGCACCAACCGCACTAGAAGAGAGAGGAGAGAGAGAAGAAAGCAAGCGATCCATGATCGCGAGGCGAACGGACATCCTGGAGGTGGAGGTCTATGTCGGCGACGGCCAATGGTCAAATTTGCGTCGTCGAGGATGTCAGAGAGTAGATCGGAGAGAGAGAGGCTGAAGAGAGAGAGGGAGGAGAAAGAGAAAAGAGCAGGGAAGAGAAAGTGAGAAAAATGAAATGAAAAAAAAAAAAAGAGGACCTGAATTGGGGGTATTGTGGACTTTTCAAGCTTTTAAAATACTGATTAATTTTAAATATGTTATTTTCTTCACTTTTTAAAATATCTGGCATTATTTACCAATGAATTAATAAAATTAATGCAATTTCTCTTTTTTTATCAAATTTCCTCGTTTTTCATATAAAATTTAATTATCAAAAGGCAAACATTTTAACAAATATTTGTCTTGGATATGCATTTTATAAAATATATTTTCTTTATTCCATGTCCCTTTTTTTTAGATGATTATTACTTCATTTGTTATGTTAGTTTGAAATGGTATATTTTAGGATTTTATGATTTGAATTGTGGGTTTTAAATTATATAACTTAAACAGTGGTTTTAAACTAGCTTTTAAAATGTAATGGTTTAAAATAAGAATAAAACATCACATTAAGTTTAAAATAAGAATCGGTGTTTAAAAAATTATAATTTATAAAAGAAAAACGAGTATGAGAATGATTTTATTGTAAAAAATTGTTTAAACCATGAAAACTTGAAAAAGGCAAAGTTTGGATTTTGAGAGTTTTGGTCGTTTTAAAACCGCCTCCATAATTTGAACTGGTCTTAATTATTACTCCACCAAATGTCAGTTTGAATCGTCTTTATGATTTGAACTATCTTAAGCAGTTTTAAATGTACAACCAAATGAATTGTTACTTGTTTTTTATAAAAAAAAATAGATGACTTACTTGATTCAGAATTTGATTTAAAATAAAAATTAATGAGTTACTTTGATTTTGTCAAGTGAAATGCGTCAATAAATCAAGAGGTAAAATAATAATTTGCCAGGTGACCCTAGCTGGTTGGGTGTGCTGTGTAGAAACCAAAAAATATATATATAAAAAGGGAATTTAATAAGTATTATCTTTTGAAATTAACATTTTATCAATGCTTTATGTGTTACAACTTTTTTTTTTTTGAGAATTTATATTTTAACAACTTAAGTATATAAAACAAATAGTGGTCAACATAATTTTTTTTAAATATGTTATGAATAAAATATTTTTTAGAATCAACATAATTTTTTTAAATATGTTATGAATAATATATTTTTTAGAATGGTGTTAATTTCTATAAAACAAATATATATTTTACGAACACAACCTAATATAAATAGGAGTTTAAGAATAGGGTTATAATCTTACTAGAATAAAAGAATATTTTATGTTGGAGAAGATGTTATGACCATAGTTCAAATCTTGATGAAAAACAAAAAAAAAATAATTATAAAAATAAAATTTCATACATAACCTTTTAAATTTTACTTTTTATAAATACTTTATATGTTATAACTTTTTTTTTGAATTTACATTATTACAACTTAAACAATTATTTTAATGGTCAGCATAATTTTTTTAAATATATTATGAATAAAATATTTTTTAGAATTATAGCGGACACATCCCAATTCGAGCAGGAGTCCAAAAATAGGCCCCTTTTGTTTCACTGCGGTTATAAATCAGCCATCGTACTTAAAGACCCACGTGCAGTTTCCAGTTTTCAGTCAGGACTGGGGAAACAGAACAAAAAAAGAAAAAAGAAGTCGCGATTGGCGTCCACGGTGTTCTTCCTCCTTTTCTTGAGTTTAAACAATAGATTAAAGACAGGACAGATTCCCAAAACCAACAGTGACTCTAGAGATTTCAGAGTCACGATGGAGGTCCAACAGCCGGGTAGGGTTCGATGTCAGCGATATGGCTGCGACGCCATGTTCTCCGAGGCCGACAACCTCGACGGTTCCTGTCGATACCATGATTCCGTACTCTCTCTCTCTCTCTCTCTCTCTCCAGTTCCTTTGACCATATTTTTGCATGATTCACTATCTTTGTTTTTTCTTTTTGAATATTGTAAAAGTTACAAGGAGAAGCAAGAAATTTGTTTGCTGCTCAACTAACACATGAATTTTTATTTTTTTGTTTTGCGTGTTGGGGCTTGGATTGGGCTGCTTTTTGTGTGGGCATCTTCAATTTGTTAGGGAGTAAGTCTTGTTATGCCTTTTTATTTAGCTAAATCAACAATGTTTTTCTTTTTTCTTTTTTCTTTTTTAAAGATGGTATTTATATATTGTACTTTTGTTTTTTTTTTATTTATTGTTTTACTTGATAATTTCCAGCCTATATTTCATGATGGAATGAAAGAGTGGAGTTGCTGCAAGAAGAGAAGTCATGATTTCAGCTTGTTTTTAGAAATTCCAGGGTAAGTTCTAAGTCCTCTCAAAGTTTTATATTTATGGCTTACCATTGGCCTAAGAGATTCCTTTCTTTGAGTAAAGAAGAAGAACCACAAGAGCTGATTAGCACTAATGTTGTATTTTTTGCTTGGTTCATCGCCTTAGGAGCCATATTTTAGAGCACTCTTTCTTAACTATTGGTTTAAGGATTAAAACCCCGTTACTCATATGATAGGAAGATCTCAGTCTAAAAAGTACATTATCTACTAAACCGGAACCTACTATTTTGCGAGTAGGGGCCTATGGGGATGAAAAGGATTTTTTTCATATTCTATTGTTAACGAAATTGTTAGGTTTTTATGCTATTTTTACTTGGGATTCAGGGGAAAAGAATAGTTTTACCACCAAATTTTCATATTCTACAAACCTATGCAAAACTAGAATAAGTCCGGGTATGCTTATTAGTTGCTCATGTGCTTGCATTTGATAAACGATCTTGGTTATTTGTTTACTCTCGTTTTTTTGGTCATCCCTGTTAGTTTCCTAAATTATGTACATTTGTGGATGAAGATGTAAAACTGGCAAGCACACAACAGAGAAACCCGTGCAAGAAAAGCCGGTGGGTGGTCAGAAGGTCTCGCGTACTTCTTATAATTCAGCTCCTGTTGCAACTAGTGCACTGTCAAAAGAGTCTTGCTCTAGATGCCGGCAAGGTTTCTTCTGCTCAGATCATGGTAATCTCATTTATCCAGACTCGTGCTTTAAGCATTTGAACACCGTTGATCATTCATTCTGTTTTGTATCATCGTTATTTGTTTCAGTGTTTCGTATGTAAGAAGATGCTAATCAAGTCTTGTGACAGTTTTCCACTCTCCTAGATACTTTGTCAGTTTGGAACTTAAAATTTCTCCCTTCCAATCTTCTTTACCGTCTCTAAGAAACTCTCTTTTCCTTTGCCTCAGGTTCACAAGCCAAGCAAATAAATCCAAAACCTGTAGACCCGGCCGAAAACAATACAGATGCTCAGGACGCCCCTGCTCCGGTAAAGAAGATTGTGGATATAAACGAGCCCCAGATCTGCAAAAACAAAGGGTGTGGTAAAACTTTCAAAGAAAAGGATAATCATGATACCGCCTGCAGTTACCATCCCGGACCTGCTGTTTTCCATGACCGAATGAGAGGGGTGTGTGTGTGTGCATATATATATATATATATATATATATATAAAAACTACTATGCCTTGATCAAACTTGAGTATAGATTTTACTATTAATTATTCTTTTGTTCTTTTCTTGTGTGTCAAAAAATTGCAGTGGAAGTGTTGCGACATTCATGTTAAGGAATTCGACGAGTTCATGGCCATTCCTCCTTGCACCAAGGGTTGGCACAATGCGGACGCCTCGTGACATAAATGGCAAGTTTTTAGAGCAAAGGCTGTATGTCTTTTCTGCCGTTGTTCTTTTTATAGTCCGTACTCTTCAGTGTTGTCTTTTTTTCTTTTCCTTTTTAAGTTATGAATTTCCGAACCTCTATTTCTCGGCAAGTTATTCGATTATTCATGAAAAAGAATTAATTTGAATCATTGGAGGCTTTTGGACTGTGCTAATTGTTATGCAAGGAAATTCCTCACTTAGTGGGTGCATTTGGTACGAGTATTTGAGCAGAGTATTTGAATGAAAATTTAAATTTTTATGAGAGAAAATATTGTAGCAAAATGATTCGAACCGTGATTTGATAACCGAAACAAACACTCATAGTGTGTTAAAATATTTGGAGTATGGAATGTATGAAACGGAACTTAAATTCTCACAGCTACAACTTGGATATTTTGCGTCTCGTTGAGTAAAAAATTATTATTATTGTTATTATTAATGAGATTTCTGGACACACACATGCAAGCATGTATACTGTTGATTTGTTCGAGTATTTTTTTTTTAACTCTTAAATGAGGGGTCAGTTGAACACTTCTCCTATTGTTGTATGGAGGAATATAGTTTTATTTTGTTCCTTTCAGATGTATTACTTTTAACTTCTGAAGTACCTAAACTATTTCCAAAATGAACCATAGCCCACATTTTCTTTTCTTCTTTCCTTTCCTTTTCTTTTTTCCCTTCTCCCTCTCTACTCAATGTGGCGCCACTGAGCTCTACCTCTCCTCCCTGTGCGCCAGTGATTGCCCCAGGGGCGGCTGATATCTCCTTGTCCTCCCATGTGACGGTGATCTCTCTGCCCCTCCATGTGTGCGACCGTCGGATCCTCCCCTCCTTCCCCATGGGACGCTTTTTCTTTTTTTTTTTTTAACTCTGGTTTACTCAAAATTACACCAATTGTTTATTTCTATTCTGTATTTATTGGTGAAAAGTTGATGCAGCGGAATTGGAAAATATGATTTTATTATCAGCGGAGAATTGAAAAATTCACCTAAAGAATAGTCCCTCAAAGGGGGAAAACACCAAAATGGATGAGGGGGGGAAAACCTGAATTCAATATTCAATCTTAGTTAAGGAGGTTATTTATAGCTTTCTAGCTAAATGATAACAAATGCACACTATAAAAATAAGCGACAATTGTAATAAATATTATTTTTAAAAAATTAATAACAGTAAATATTAGGTTTTAAAGATATTTACAGTAAAGATCGCATTTATTAAAAAAATTTATATACCTTCTTATGTTTTTATATATACAATAAATATATTTAAGGTATAAATTTACGTCCTTATTTATAATATAAATAACTTATTAAATAAGAATCATTTACATTGTAAATCTACTATTTATTACAAATATTTTTAAAACCAATTATTCGTTATTTCTTTCATTCTCCCGACAATAAACTATTAATTAGATAAATAATGATAAACTAATAACAAAATAGAGTTAAAATGTAAAATAAAATGGCTATTATAACTTTATCTGCTACATTAAAATTAGTTTTCATTCTTTATAAAAAAAATTAAAAAATAGAAATTGTAATAGTTTTTTCTCCTTGTGGCAAAAATCGTCTACACTAAGAGGTAGCATACAGAACCAATATAGGCCAATTTGAGGTTTTTTTTAGGGAGAAAGAGGGAATTAGACCATAATTAATTAGTAATAAAAATAAATAAATCAAAATGTAATAATGTTTAATAAATAATTCACTTAAATTAAAACAAAATTTATTTTTTGTACAATATGATATAAAGAAAAATACAAAACAATAATGAGATAACAAAAACAAAAACAAAAAGAAAGGAAAGAAGAAAATGAAGAAAAATGATAGGGAAAAATTAAAAATTTAAGTACTTAAAAAGAGCATGGGATTGAAACAATATCATGCACTTAAATATTCTTAAAACTATGCTATTTGTTTACATTAAAATTGAAATTGTACAATTTGATGTTTTTTTTTCTAAATCTTTTATGCATAAAGATGTATGTATGAGAAAATACTTTATTAAAAATGTATTTATGAATGTTCTTGATCTTGCGTGACATTTATAAGTAAGTTTTAAAAGATAAAATATGTGAAACTTCCTCAAGATTTATTAGCCAATGAACGTATAGCCCCCATTGAAAATTTTAAAAATTACTCTTTACTTTTTGCTTTGATTACTACCAGACTTTACTGACAAAAATTTGAGCCTCGGTCATCTCCCCTCTGCGTGGCAACGCGTGGAATTTGATTTCAGTTTTGGGCCAAAACAATTTGCCAAAAGTGATTTTGGGCTGGGTTGATTTAGTCGGACATCCTTTCAATCTGTGTTGAGCATATTAATTTCCCTTACAAAAATAGTTCACGTGTTATAAACAATATATAACTCTTATATATTATAATAATAAAAAAAATTTATAATATAAAATTTTTATGTATTACAGTAAAAACAATATTAACAAATAATTTTTACTATCCTTCTAAACACCTTTATAACAAATCAGTCGGTGTGAATCATAATTTCATTTATTGTTTTGTGAGCATTTTAATCAAATCAGTCGGTGTGAATCATAATTTCATCTATTGTTTTGTGAGCATTTTAATTAGGGGAATCTGGCATTCCCTGCAAATGGAATTGTTGACTTTTTTTGGCTGGGAAACGAATTACTGCAATTTGAAATTTTGAAGAGAGCGTTTGGTACGTAGTAATCTTGAGATAGGAATAGGAATCTGTAAGATTCCCATGTTTGGTATACAGTAATTTAAGTTTTAGATTTCTGGGAAACTAATTCCCGTGAGATTCAAATTACCTCATTTTAGGGTAATATGAAGCCCATCCACAAGATGATATTCATATTCCTGGGAATCTCAAAACTATAGGGGGCGTTTGGTTAGCAGTAATCAGTAGGAATCATATTCCCGGGAAAATGATTGTAGGGAATATGATTCCCATGAACTAAGATTATTACGTTTAGTTGCACGTAGGAATCTTCTATTAGATTTCTAGGAATAATATATTACTGTGTTTGGTTATACATAGGAATCTTGTATAATTGACAAAATAATTTATTGTATTACCATTAAATGTATCAATATAATATATTAGAACTAATATTAAATAATAATAATAATAATAATATAAATAATAAAATAATATTATATATAATTTAACATTAATATTACTATGAATATTAATGTTATTATTATCATTATTATTAAATAATTATTATTTTATATTAATATAATACTTTCTTTATCTTCTATAAAAATATTAATTTATAATAATCATAGAATTATTATTTAACAATATATTAATATTAAAATGTTGTATATAATATAAAATATATTGATATGAATATAAATAATAATAAAAATACAATTCTTAATAATATATTAATATTTATATTAATATTAACATTAAATAAACATATTGTTATAGAAAATATTAAACATATTTAGCTATATTTTATATTCATAATTATTATAATAGTATTTATATAGTTTAATATTGATATTGCTATGCATATTAATATTAATATTATACTATTCATATTGATGTTATATTATTATGTTTTTATTATTATTGTTATTATTATTCTTATTATTAAATTATAATTTTATATTGATATAATATTTATATGTATATCATATATTAATATTAATTTATAATAATAGTACAACATTATTTTATTTATTATTATAGTATTTATATATATTATATTTAGATATTGTATATGTAATATATTATATATGTTTATTATTATTGTTAATGTTATTATTATCATTATTATTTATATGAATATAATTTTTATATTTATATTGCATAGAAATATTAATTTATAATAATAATATTATTATTATAATTTAATAATAATATAATTATTATCATCGTCATCATGGAAACAAAGATGAGATTTCTATAGTTTTGAGATTCCTAGGAATATGAATATCACTTCGTGGGTGGGCTTCATATTACCCCAAAATGAGGTAATCTGAATCCCACGGGAATTAGTTTCCTAGGAATCCAAAACTTAGATTACTGTATACCAAACATGGGAATCTTATAGATTTCCATTTCCATCTCAATATTACTGCATACCAAACGCCCCCTAGAAATCTCATCTTTGTTTTCATGATGATGATGATAATAATTATATTATTATTAAATTATTATAATAATTATATTATTATAAATTAATATTTCTATGCAATATAAATATAAAAATTATATTCATATAAAATAATAATTTGATAATACTGATAATAATAACATTAACAATAATAATAAACATATATAATATATTACATATACAATATCTAAATATAATATATATAAATACTATAATAATAAAATAAAATAATGTTGTACTATTATTATAAATTAATATTAATATATGATATACATATAAATATTAGATCAATATAAAATTATAATTTAATAATAAGAATAATAATAACAATAATAATAAAAACATAATAATATAACATCAATATGAATAGTATAATATTAATATTAATATGCATAGCAATATCAATATTAAACTATTATAATAATTATAAATATAAAATATAGCTAAATATGTTTAATATTTTCTATAACAATATGTTTATTTAATGTTAATATTAATATAAATATTAATATATTATTAAGAATTGTATTATTATTATTATTTATATTCATATCAATATATTTTATATTATATACAACATTTTAATATTAATATATTGTTAAATAATAATTCTATGATTATTATAAATTAATATTTTTATATAAGATAAAGAAAGTATTATATTAATATAAAATAATAATTATTTAATAATAATGATAATAATAACATTAATATTTATAGTAATATTAATGTTAAATTATGTATATATTATTTTATTATTTATATTTATATTATTATTATTTAATTAGTTCTAATATATTATATTTATACATTTAATGGTAATACAATAAATTATTTTGTCAATTATACAAGATTTTTATGTATAACCAAACACAGTAATATATTATTCCTAGAAATCTAATAGAAGATTTCTATGTGCAACCAAACGTAATAATCTTAGTTCTTGGGAATCATATTCCATACAATCATTTTCCCGAGAATATGATTCCTACTGATTACTGCAAACCAAACGCCCCCCAAGTGATCATTTTCTGTTCTTTTTTAATACAAAGCAGGGGAATAAAAGCATCCGGCTTGCACGAAAGACTGAAGCGCCGCCGGAACCAGTGTAGTAAATTCGTTTAAAGTTAATAGCCACCGTATAAATTTTCCAGCAAGTGTTTTCCTTTTAAAACTTGTTTAGTAGTAATGAAGCTTATTTAAATCGACCAGATTTGGTTACCAACTAGGAGTAAACAAAAAAAAAAGCGACAAACCCAGTCAATCCATCTAATCAACCCAAGATTACCTGAATCTAACATCTAGTTCAGATTGACTCAAATAACTCTATAATTCATTAAAGAGATTCGGGTTGCAATTTTTTTTAAAACATCCTGACCCCAACCCGTTCAATCTATTTTTATAAAAGATATGTATTAATATTATATGTTTATGTACTATGTTGGAGTTATAAGTTGACAATTATGCATTAGGTCGATTTTTTTTTTTTTATCTTTTGTATTAGTTTCTATTATAGTTTATTTGTTAGCTTAATTAATGTATTTGAACCTGTGTTCCAAATGCTTTATATTTATGTTCTGTGACTTATTGAGATAATGTTGAAACTTTATAAAACTAATATATAATGAATTTTAGTTTTTTGAGTCGTTTTGGGTTAAATTGTTAGTTTGGATTTTTTTTCCTTCTTTTGTTATGCTAAACATGACTAACACATTCAAAATTTAATTGGATAGGTTGATTTTAAACTTTCAGTTGATTGGATGAGTGAAATTTAAAATCAATCTGCTTCAACTTTTGATTTATTGAATTGAAAATTTAAAAACCTGCCCAATCCACCGTATGTTCACCCAACTTTAGTATGTGTTAGCATCTCAACAAAAGAGTAGTGTGTGGTGTTTTGGGCATTTAAATAATGAGCTCCAAAAAGAGTGGTATACTGACTGAATGAAAGGTTTTTTTGGGTATTTTTCTGAGAATGCGTATTAAGAGGAAAGTTTTTGTATTTTAAAATTTTTTTTTGTCAAATATGGGGTGAGGGGCTAGATTTTAGACCATTATAAAAAACACAAGAGATAAACATGATATATTGAAGAAATACAATGAAGGTTTTAGTCATTTTAATATTACGAGGAATAAAAATGATTTTTGACCTAATACAATGAGTGTTTTAGGTATTTTTTAAAAAAGAGAGAAATAAGTAACCTTATTTAGGGAAAAATAAAAATTAACGACAAAATGCTGCAGCATTTTTTTTCATTCCCACTTCTAGAAAATTATTCCTTGTTTATGTTTATAATAATATTCAAATGTCGGCTTGAAATGTAATTTAAACCATATCTTTCAAACTTTACAATTACAAAGTTACAAACCAAAAAAATTCAAAACATCGTAATTCTACGGCCCAATAGAGTCCTAAATTGCAACTAAAAAGCCTAAATGATGTGACATTTGGGGTATTAGTGGCAAAGGGTTACCACTGGTTTTATAACTGGCTAGTGTGCAACCAAAACATGGGGTTCATATCATACCATGCCAACTGACAAGTGATCCTAAATCTTAACTGTAATTATAAAGGAAAGAATAGGGTATTTGAAAATATTGGTTAGAATAACCAATTTTAATTTAAAACATTGTAACATATATAAATTTTATATTATAGTATTTTTTTAATATTGTAACATGTAAGAGGTTTATATTATAACAACTAAAAATTTCTGTTTTAACTTACCTATTAAACGCCATTAAATTCTCGTCATACTTGCTCTAGTACAACAGTAGATACGGGCAAAAGTTGTACAATAGATGAAGAATTTATTTACTTGTATTATTCATTCATATAATTATTGGAAGAAATTATGAGTTTGAACAAAAGTATGGATAACATTATTAAAAGGCAAATAGTGGTCACGGGTCCTATGATGGTTACAATCAATTTTGCCTTTATAACTTAGCCAGAAACTGTGGGTCCCCTATCACTTCTTTCGACCTTTACATAACCGTTGGATTTCAAGAACTGCTTTTAGTCTTGTCTTTGACTGGTTTGACACCCTCTTCGCCTTACTTTCTATTCTCTATTCACATCTGCGCTTTTTTTTTTTTCTTTTTTTTTAAGGAGAAAGAAAACCTTTACCACCTGTCCTTACAAACCAAGTTGTAAATTGAAGTGGAAACTTAAATAATGCATTACGTGCAACTGGAGCATGTTTTCATTTTGTATTATAATATATAAAAATTTTATACCGTAAATAATTAAAGTCAAACTTAAATAATATATTATATAAAACCTTTACATTGGGGTATGTTTTCGCTTTGTACTATAGTATATAAAAATTTTACACTGTAAATTAAAATTTAATTTTCAAATACTTTCTTATTTTCTTAAACTTATTGGTGTCTTTTAAAAAATACCTATGAATTTTTAAGTTTTAAGTAATTAACACTGTCAACTTGCCCAACCATTACATATGGATCCCAAATAGCCCCAATCAATAATGTTGATTAAACCGGTGATTGGGATATGTTCATATCATATTTTTTCAATTTTTCATGCTTTTCAGGGATTGTTGTCTAGACTTCTAGTTTGGGCACTTTCGCTTTCTTGATTGCGTTAGCAGTTTTGCTTGTAGGGGTGGGCAAATAAACCAATCATCTAAAACATTCAATCAATTTAATCCATCTAAAAAATTTGGATATCCAAACGTTATTGGCTTAAATTTGAATAGAATTTTTACACATTCAATTGGATTAGATTAGATATTAGATTTCAATTTTAAAAATCCAATAAAACCGATCAAAATCAATATATACAAAAATTATCTGCGACACTTTTTTTTCAATTTTGTGTTTATCTTACCTTTTTTTTTAGTTTGGGCAAGAATCGCATTGTATGTAATTATATTTTTTTTACTTTATTTTCTATGATGTATTTGGTTTTATATAGATGATTGATGGCTCTATATAATTTTAATATGTTAAATTTTAAATATTTTTAAAAGAAATTGCACCAAATAATAGTTTCAATCCTTAGTGTAAGTAATTATGGAATCACGTACTCTTTTTAAACACTATAATTTATAATTTTACCCAATTCTTCTTCTTTTTCTTTTTGTTTTTTTCATTCTCTCTGCTGTTTCGTATTTTTCTTTACGTTATTCTTTACAAAAATTAATTTTATTTTAATTTAAATAGGTTATTTGTAGAATAATATTATATTTTAAGCTATTTATTTTTATTCCTAATTAATAATACCCTAATTCTCTAAAGATTTAAAAAATTTTGACGAAAGGCCATGCCCAATCCAATATCCGATCCAAATTTAATCCAATGGATATTGGATTGAATGATAGCAAACATTAATTTCGATCTAAAGTCCACCCCTATACACTGGTGTTATTAATTTGGAACACATTTCAACCGTTAGGTAGGCTCGGAGATTTACAAAACCTTAATTGAGAGGGGGGAAAATTACTGTCTGTATCATTCAGAGATACAATAACTGTAAAACATAAACTGAAACGATTCTAACATGTAAAACTATATACATATTAAAATCGAATTAAAACGGAAGCGTGTGAATTTTGTTATCTCCGGGCCATTGCACCTGAGAAGCCCAATGGTGTACTGTGACTGCCTGCACTTGGGATGCTTCTAAGTTCTCACAAAAACTCAATTGATGGTGTTAGATTCTTAAGCGAATTTTCGGAACTTGGGGACCTAATATTTTGTTCAATGCACGAACAAAAGAAATTTTTTTCTATATAGCCATTGCTTCCATCAAGCAAATGTTTATACTGCCAGAAAATTCAGTTACCAGTACTCTAATTGATGATTTAATGAAAACATAAATAGAAGACCGTTAGAATTCATAACCGTTAAAAATTGATTGGTTTCTATTAGAAACCTTTAGAATTACAATCGGTTACAATAACTACAACGGAGCTTAAGATTTTTTATTTTGTTAGCTCTTTTATCACACATATTATAATGCATTCTTAAAAATATATATATTAAAAGGATGTAGCCAATTCGTTAATCCCTTGCACTGTCATTTTATGAGAAACAAATAAAAAGAAAGAGAAACCAGAATCTCACTCAATGATTGTATGGCACTCTCTCTGTCCCATAGAATTAGAAAATATATATATTCGAACTTTCAACCGAAAAAAACCTTTTTCTCAAATACATTTTGTAACTGATAGATTGTTCAAAACTTTATTCAATTTATCAAAGATTTTACACATATGCGTACCTATCACAGAAAATAAAAGAATTAATCTAAAATTAATTATAATTTCTTCAAATAAAAGAAGTATTTTTTTGTGAAATTTAAATGAAAATATTTTTTTTTCCTTCAAAAAAGATGACATATTTTTTTTGAAGAATTAAATACAAGAAATTTGATGATCAATCGATTGCCACCAGATAGCCAATTGCAAATATTAACGAGCTTATGAACCCAATATCTTCTTCCTCTTCTTCTTTTTTAATTGTAGAAGGAACCCAATATCGTTTTCTCAATTATATATGATATGGTCGTGGGTCCCAGTGGGACCGACAATTAAGTCACGCTGGTAGTACGGTTGCTGACGGCGGATAGGCCGCCGGCCTCGTCTTTGGCGTTTATAGGGCTCTGTACCACTCTGCTTCTGGCCCCACCTAGTGCTTGCCGCAGCAACTTAGGGTCATTTTTAGGTCCTACCTTTGTTAGGCTAATCTGACTTATGGGCCTATAGCTGGCCTTAGATTCGCCACGTGTCTCGGCCCGCATCAACGGGGTATGTTTAACGCTGCTATGCCATCCCATTTTCTTTAGAAAAATATTTTTCATTCTCGTATGTTTCATCCCATTGTAAAATTATAAGCCTAACAAAATATATAATGTATTTTTAAATTATGTCCTGCTCTTTTATTATAGCGGTTCTTTTATGCGTAGACGTTTTCTACTTTTATTTTAAGGATGTTTAGAATTTTAATTTTAACTCCACACTTATAACTATAAATAATATAAAACTCTTAATAATTATAATAAAAAATAAAAAATTATTATAATATAAAATTTTTTATATACTACAGTTTTTAAACTTAAAACATTGGTTATAACTAAAAAGGCTATGTTTTTTACATATTGTTTAACATCTCGGTTAAAAACATTGATTCTAACAAACAAACAATATAAAATAAGCTTTCGGTAACTATAATAAAAAACAAAAAAATTACTATAAAAAAAAGCTCTCATGCATTATGGCTTTCAAACTAGTATTTTATTTTCAAACGCTTTCTCAAACACTCTTTAAGATTTATATAATTAGAGAATGATTTTTCATTTTAGTAGAAAAAAATAGAGAGAAAGGATTTATGAAAAGTAACAGTTTGAAAGATTGCGTGAAAAATGAGTTGAAAAGTATTTCACAGAGCAAAAACAAAGTGTATAAGAGCTCCGGAGAAGAAAACAAATAGGAAAAAGAAGGTCAATGGATATAAAATAAGAAAAAAAAAAGAAATAAAAATAAAGAACAAAAAAAAAAAAAGAGGAACTGCCGCGGGGTGAAAGGAAAATGAGTAAAACTCTTTTGGTTCTTTTATATATGTAAAAATAAAGACGAAGATTATTATTGTTAATCCTAGAATTTTTAATTTTAAATAATTACTTTATGAATTTTAAAGAGCTTTTAATGTTTGCGATAGTTTTAACTCAATATACTGTAACAATACTAGTTTAAACTTTAATTTTTCAGTTTGGACCAATTAATTAAACAACGAATTAACTTTTGAAAGCTTTATTCTCTAATACTAAAATTTCTGTTTAAAAAATAGACAAAAGTAATTATGTATCTTTGGTGTAATAACTTAAAACTTTATGAAAAGTTGTTACATTGTGCGTAAAATGTTGTACTCGGTATTGTTAAAACTCCATCGAAAATGAGATTCTTTGCACTTAATGTCACTACTTTTTGTATAAAATTTTCAATTAGTAGAAGATGGATATATGGTTATCTATATCAAATTTAATAATTCTTGTGTCAATTTTTGTATTACGGACTAAAATTATCAACGAAAAAAATTCATGCGTATTTTGTCAAAATTAATAAATTAGAGGCCAAACTGTCACAGTACTTCCATTTAGGGATTAGTAGTACTAATATATTTTCTCTGTTGTATATTTTATTACTTCCTTTTTTTCTCTTTTGCCAACCAGTCATTATTCTTTTAAATTTCCTCCCCACAATCTCTCCACGTTCTTCTTTCATTCTATTTTTCCTCCTTAAACATAGCGTTAGTTTAAAACACACCTCAAATTTTATCTCTGTAATATAATTCAACAATCTTTTGTCTTTATGGCGTTTTTAAGGGATGAATCCTTCAATACGACTAGGGAGGGTTTTTAGGAACTAAGTTTTAACACTAAATTTTTAATTGCTAAGCTCTCACATACTGTAATGTAAATAAAAATATACTATAATATAAAATTCTTACTTATTATAGCATTTAAGTTCAAACTTCAAGTTTAGCTTAATTCCCAGACATTCAATGGACCATCTATCACAAATCAATAGTCCTATGTTCTTAAGGGCAAAAGACAAAGAAAAAGCTTGCATGTTTATAGTGTGACGGAAGCACTGCTTTCTTTTATTTATTTATTTTGGGTTAGGGAATACCGTTCGAATAGCAAATTGCAGTACCAACTTATTTTTCTACAATATTTTCTTTTACATATTATTGTATCTTTTATTTTAATTTATCATTCTAATTACGTTTCCAAACGCCTAATTAATTTTATGTAAGTGTACTACACCTAATTAATTTTATGTAAGTGTACTTTCTTCCTTGTTTGTCTATTGATGCCATGTTTTGTGAAATGCAGCCTTGCAGCTAAATTACCTCCATGCCATGTGATCATCCGGGGCCTATATAGTGCTAATCCTATTATGTCAACTGATCCATAAAATCGCATTCCTCTCCAATTAAGGGGAAACAATTATGACTCTAAACTAACGCATAAATTTTTGGATTTTTTTTAAATAAATCGTATATGTGTATAAGATTATAAGGGTTGACCGGGTTGCCATGTTTTGATCTATTTCCGATGACATGTTCCCATAGAGTCTGCCTCTAACTCACGCACTTACCCCTTTTGATATTAACAAAATTGTAAGCTATTTTAATCACGTTTGATGAAGCAAAAAAAAAAAAAAAAAGAACAAGCTTGTAATCAAATATTGCATCAGGCATGCTTGACACAATGTATTATATTGTATTGCAATACATTGCATTGTATTGTATTGTATTGTATTATATACAAAAATGCAATGTAACATAATACAATACAATACAATATGGTGTACCAAACAAATCCTAGAGATAAAAAAGAGGGTGCATTTAAGTGTAAATTAGGTACAAACTTGTTATGAAATAAAGTTATTCACTTGCACTATTTTATTCAATTAGGACTTATTTGACATACCGTATTATATTGTATTGTATTGCATTGTATTTTTTGTATATGATACAATACAATACAATGTAATATAATATTATACAATACGGTATGCCAAACATGCCTTATCTATTATTTTAAATGGTTTTCATACTACATTATTTACAATGACAGTTCCTTACACGGAGACCGTTGTCTAATTATCGTTCCTTGTAGCGAGGGATCACGGCAAAGTATAACTCAAACTACCCACAAGGTTAACAGGTTTGAACATAACTGGCTTTGCACAATTAGTACGAATAATAAACCTAGTTGTATTCAAATTAATCTGTCTAACGCGAACTTACAATAATTGTCACGATTAAGTGTGTGTCATTTACAATCCAATTATACACGATGCATTATAAATGTTTGTATGATTTATTAAAGATGATTTGAATTTTAGGTTGCTGATAAGTGAATTTGTTTTCTTGAAATGCGAGATAAATTAATCAACACACGTTTAAAACGTGTGCCATCATTCAACGTGCCATAACCGCATCAAATAAGGCATAACTGTGTTAATTACATTCAAAACAGTGATTTAATTAGATTATGTGGGTTAGTCATGCCAGCCGGTGTAATAAACACGTTGTATTTGAGTACGTTGCCTTTTTTTAACACGTGTTGGTGTTTAGGCTCATGTTTTGCGACGTGATTAATAAATAGGTTAACACGTACAACTTATCATAACAATTTTTTTAGTCACTTAGTTAAATTTTAATACTCTAATCGATCAACGAGAGCACTTTTAAAATTTATAGTTTAGTGGTTTTAATGTGCACACTTATTATACCGTCAAAAATTTTTATACATCACACCTCATTAACACATTCTCTCATAATTTGTGTGTTTTCTCTAGCATCTTTTAATCTTAAAGTTTGCACTCTCTACTATATATATATATATATATATATATTAAATGCTAATATAAATAAATTAGGACACTAAAAATACGGCAATAAAAAGTCAAATTCCTCTAACCAAAAACTGGATCTCCATGCTAACTTTACGTTGTAATAATAATTAAGGTCCTCGCTTAATTACTCATTTATTTTATTGTTTTCTTCTATCATATTTTTGTCGCTTGGGGGGTTAATCTTGTACTCTAGAATTGAAACCAAGAAAACAAGATCGAACGGCTAGGGCTGAATCTTGGATCTTGAACTGTAAAATATAAGCAGGTTTCCAATCCCAAAGAGCCGTTAAGCGGTGGACCCAGATGGGATCCGCAACATAAATATAAACAAAAAGAAAAGAACAAAAAGTGTTTTTTTTATACTTAAAACATAAAATAAAATACAAATAAAAGTAAAAAAAAAAAGAGAGAGCACAAACGAGAGGGCAGCTTTAAGGGGAGCTAAAAACAGTTGATTGCTGGTTCAGTAGGCATGCAGACACTGGACTCTGCTGCTGCAGCATGGCATGCACTTTCTTTATGCGAGCATTAATCTTGGTTTGGGCATCATCAATTTTCTTCAATCTCTTCTCTTTTAAAAAAAAAAATTCAGCAGAAGAAACCTCCTTTGCTTCTTTAAGAAAAAGCACGAGTGAATCAGTCTCCTTGTAAAGTCTCATTCCATATAATAATTGCAAAACCGTTTAACTTAATAGTTGTTGTAATTTTTTTCGTGCCTTTGTTGCTTCACGTGACTGTTTTTGTATTCTAGATTCAATAAATGGTTGAGGCTTAATGGGGGAGCATTACCAATGCAAGAGGATGAAAATATTGGTAGGAATACGTCAAACATCAAAGAAGATATCTGAAAAATGCCACCGCATCTTTGAAAATTTGCTTTACCAGACGGTCTTTGATGTAAATGTCTTGCCATTAAAAAGTGTAAAATCAACATATGTGATGTATTATTTTATTTTGTACTTTAATACATGGCCATTTAAATTGTTCTATTTATCTTTTATCATAATTATTAAATATTTAAAATTTGTTAAAAGAGGCTTTTAATATTAAAATAACTAAAAAAATCAATCTATGAAACAATAAGAATCAAATATCAAACTTTTTATATGCAAAACTTTGTCGTAAATTTGCCATGAAGTTTAGCGAATATAGTAAATTTACTATAAAAAAAGCATTGTATTGGAGAGATTTTTTTATTTTTTATTTTTTATTTTTTTTTACATTCAAATGTCAAATTTGCTATTAGCATATTAATTTAGCATTGAAGATGCTCTTATGGGGTTGTTTGAGAGCCCGCCTGGTTCCAACTGTTGATTCCAATGATTGAACAATAAATTCTTAACATGTACAAATTGTTACAGTATAAAGTTCTTATATGTTATATTTTTTAAACAAAAAATGTTGGTTCTAACCACTCTCTCAAACTTATGTTATGATATTTGAAGAGAGTGTAATATAAAATACATATATAAATAAACAAGTTAAAACTTTGCACATGTTATATAGAAATCTCGATGCCAAAAGAGTCCGATGAGAATCAAATATGGAGAGAATTCCATCCCGATTTCAAGACTACTGATATCCTTACATGTCACTTGAATAGTGTTTAATATAACAGCGAAATTATTTTTAAAAATGTGATCAGTATAGGAGACAAATACCTTACTAATTTTTATAAAATATTAGCAAAACAAAAACTTAAAATTATTCCCAAATTGTGTAGGAAATACACAACGAACTCACTAAAATCGATATTTTAACATGAATTTGTTCAATATTTTTCTCAAATTTTGACAAAAAAATTCTAGATCCGAAAAATATTTTGATACCTCAAAAATACGTGAATTTCGTCAAAATTTTGTCCATATGAACCATGTTGGTGATAAAATGGTAACAGCAAGTCAGTGAAGTGCAAAAAAACGATGGTAAAATGGAGAACGAATAGGTAAGAAGCTGCTTTTATAAGTACATTCCCAGAGGGAAGGTACAATCTTACTATGGTTGGGAATTTATTGCTTTGCAACAATGCCATTTTTAAAACTTTACTAGAATGTACCTTTTGCTAGTTGTTGTTGAATACAGTTGGACAATTTACATCAATAAATATAATCAATAAATTTTAATCTTAGAGAAGTTAAACATTTTGGCTTTCAATTTTCGCAAATGTATGCACGAAGTCAAATATTTACATATGAAGTGAAATATATTCATAGAGATGTAATAATAGGCCGGGGATCATGGGCTGGCTCGGGCCCATCCTGCTACAGTGATAGGTTAGCAGGATGGGCCGGTACGGCCTAGCACTATTCAAGGCACGGCCCCACCCATCAATACTGGTGTGCTAGGCTAAGCCAACATATGTCGGCCCATGGGCCAGTCCAGCACGGCCCATGGAAAATCATGAGCCAAGCCGGCCCGTTTAGGCCCATAATAGGCCGGCCCATATAAGGCCCATACAAGTCCACAATGGGCTAGCCCACCGAAGGCCCATTGTGGCCCAATTATAGATACATTTTTCCATGTCCATTCACAGGTGAACATAGCTGAGTATGACATTCTCTAGTGAAAAGCCTCACACATCACATCATAGCAAGGTTTTTTTATTTTTATTTTTTTTGTTGGTAGGCATTGTTGAGGGTGAGCTCGGCGCCACCGTCGAGGAGCCTTACTTCGGGTGGTCAGCCAAGAAGCTCGGCAAAGCTATGGAGAACTAACAAATGATCTTGATGAGCTTGGATCGTTTGTCCGACGTGCTTTTTAGGACCTCGAGCTGCACCGTAACTAGTCGCCTCTTCGGGTTAAACACCAGCTCGGGTCGGATTCTTTTCACTTGTAAGTGGACTGCTACTCGCCATCACTGGCCAACAGATGGCGGACAACTCATCGTTAGATGGGAAACAATCCACTGACGGAGGGCACGACATTTGTCATCTACCTTCTGACACGCCTTAATGTGACACATGGGTCGTGGGAAAAACCCACCTAACACCAGGTCCAAGTGCCAACCTATAAATAAGGTGCATTTATTGCATCTAGCATGCATCTCTTCCCACCTAACTAGTTCTTGTTCTCTACCGAGCAACCCCTGCCTTGAGTGTCGGAGAGCCCTTGTCTATTGACTGACTTGTCTTTTTCTTGTCTCCGAAGCATCCCTTTTCTTGTTGCAGGTCCACCCGATCAGGCAGAACCGAACATGGAGAGTAGCCCATCATGTGTAATCGCATGTGGTGTTGATCCGCCGCCGAACTCCGATAAGCATCAACATTTTGGCGCTAGAAGGAGGGCGTCTGCGCCTTTACTCGAAATTACCAACCACAGCAGGCCAGTGAACCGAGATAGTAACTCGAGGCAACGCCCGAGATGAGGGTGCCAGACAGAAGGGGTCGGGAGAAGCTCAAAACCGAGACCAAAATCTGGCTAGACCCAGGGCCATCCCCGAGCCATGAGATCCTGTTCCGGGGGTCAGGGAAACGCGGTGAGGGTCAAACAGATGCAAGATCCGTTTGCCCAATACCTCACCCAGGAATTGACCGATGCTGTTCGGATACTTACTCAGCAGCTCGCACAGTAGGCTTAGTGCCAGGTGGCTCCTAGTCTCCTACCTCCAGCCTTAGCTAACCAGACTAGGGGTCGAGCAGGACGGGAGGCTGTCGACCTCAGTGAAGCTGACTCCGAGCGCTCCAGAAGATCTACGCATGGTGTCTCAGCGAACAACAGGCTCACCTGAGAAGGACGCCTTGGCCCTCAAGAACTACAAGCTCCATTACTGCAGGGCTCTTGAACAGCTGTCTTTGATCGGCTTGGGTGCCAGGGCGAAGCACATCAGGGTCGCCACCCTGAAGTAAGTGACAAGGCTGAGGGCGAAGCACCTTATAGGGTTGAACTGCCTGAAGATACCAATAGTTGCCATTTTTGAGAATTACAATGCCAAATTGATGAAATCCGCAACAATCGTTTCGGTTTGGACGATGTCGAAGCCTTAGATCCGCCATTCCCATACCCCATCATGCGAGCCTCCATGCTACCCAAATTTAAAGTCTTGCAAATCAAGGCCTACGATAGTATCGCAGACGTTGACGGCTATGTCAAATTATACCGAGGACACATGCTCCTTCAAAACGCCAACGACGCAGCCATGTGCAAGGCTTTTTGTTTGACCTTGATGATAACTCTAGTTTAGAGAGTTATTTGGCCACTTTTAATTAACGAATATTACTATGTTCTTAAGAAAAATTACATGAAACATCCAACTTTTTCATAAAAGCATGCTTTTATTGATGTAGGTTGAAGAAAGAAAGAAAACAAAACAAAAGGGAGTAAGAGCACAAGAAATCCGAGACCGGACTTTGTTGGCAGAGCTGAAGCGCCGCGGCGCCCAAGGAAAGTGCAAGAAAGCGTTTGGCAGAAACTCAGCGCCGCGGCGCTACGGCGGAAAAGAAGAAAAAAACAGAGAAGGAGCGCCGCAGCGCTGGAAGAGAAGGGCCGCGGCGCCAGAGTGATACTGAACCACGATTTTTGGACGCAAAACAAGGGATTTGTTAACTTAAGAGTAGTATAAATAGAATAGTATTGGGTAGCTAGGTTATCAGTTAATTTTGGAGAGCGTTGTTTATTTTTTTAGGAGCCGTCAAGCATTCCGGAGTAAGAAGTGAGAGAATTGGTGACAGAATTTCTTGCTCTCTTAACTCTTGATGTTTGATTCAATTAAATTTTCAGATTTTATTTCTTTTTCAATTATGTTCTAATTTTCTTAGTTAGGGCTATGATGTAATCTAATCATGACGATGTGAATTTCATATTTATGCACCATAATTGGTTTTATTCATGTGAGTTATGTGTTATTATGGTTAATGCTTTTAAATGATTAGCTACCATTTAAATGATCTGATGTGCATGTTCAAAACTGAGAAGGGAGAATTATGCAAATGCTTCATCTAACATATAACCATGAATTAAATATGGATAGAGATATACCATATTATTTGTGTGGCTTTATCTAAAAAGTTCATGAATCCTAATGCATTTTGATTTATTTAAATTCACATAGAGATATAGTGAGTTAATAAACGGAGTAGGTTTGCTATACCTAGAGATAGGATAGTAAATAATTTAGGAATTTTCGTCATCACATGTGTATTATTAATTGGGTTGCATAATTTTATGAAATTCATATCTAGTGATTATGGTGGAATCAAATGCCTTAACGCCTTGTCTTATTGAAGTATCTTTTGAAATTGATTACAATTTTTATTCTTAATTTAGTACTTTAGTTCAGTAATTTATTCAATCACAACTTCATATGATCAACTAGATAAACCTTAGAGTTAATCCAATTTTAGTACTTAGTTAGATTATTATACAACAGTCCCTGTGAGACGATACTCTTACTCACTATTATATTACTTGATCGATAACGTGCACTTGCGTTAGTGAATTTTACCGAACAAGTTTTTGGCGCCGTTGCCAGGGACTACTTGTTTAATACTAATTAATATTAATACCGGATAACCCTTGATTTAATCTAGTTTCTTTTATTTTGTTCATTTTTAGGAGTGCGTTGGTGTATGAGAAGAACTAAACAAGGGGAACTTGTTAAGTTTGATCCAGAAATCGAGCGTACTTTCAAAAGACTGTTAAGAGAACAGAGAAATCGCACTAAGAAAATGGCGGATGCAATTGAAGCTGAAAACCCTTGCCGACTTTTGAGAGATTATGCAGCACCAACTGTTCAAGGTGCCACTTCAAGCATTAGGAGGCTGGCTATTCAAGCAAACAACTTTGAGATCAAGCCATCTCTCATCCAAATGATTCAACAATCGGTGCAATTTAGTGGGCTACCTTGTGATGATCCAAACGCCCACATTGATGCATTTCTCGAAATCTGTGACACTATTAAATTTAATGGAGTGTCAGATGATGCAGTTAGACTGAGATTGTTCCCATTCTCGCTGAGGGATAAAGCCAAGAATTGGCTCACATCTCTTCCTGCAGGATCAATCACCACTTGGGATACTATAGCCCAAAAATTCCTTGGTAAGTTTTTCCCTCCAGTAAAATCTGCGAAAATGAGTAACGATATCACTAATTTCTTGCAGATGGACAATGAGTCGTTATACGAAGCATGGGAAAGATTCAAGGAGCTGCTAAGGAGGTGCCCACATCATGGATTACCAGCCTGGATGCAGGTACAAACTTTTTACAATGGGTCTAGTGCAAGTATCCGGGCTACTATTGATGCAGCTGTAGGTGGGACATTAAATAATAAAACACCTGAGGAGGCTTTTGATCTAATAGAAGAGATGGCATCAAACAACTATCAGTGGCCTACTGAAAGGCTACAAACTAGGAGAACTGCAGGAGTTCATGAAGTGGATGCATTATCTGCACTCACAGCTCAGTTTGAAGCACTTAACAAAAAGATAGACCATATGAGTGCTTCAGCTATGAAAATTCAGAATGCCATATGTGAATTTTGTGGTGGAGGACATGCCAGCAATGAATGCCAGGTAGGAAACAATTTTGCTCAACCTTCTGAAAATGCTAATTTTGTTGGAAATTTTAACAGGTCACAAAATAATCCTTATTCCAACACTTACAACCCGGGGTGGCGAAATCATCCGAATTTTTCATGGGGCAATCAAAATGCGATGAGACCACCACCAGGATTCAAGCAACAGGAGGAGAAAAAGCCAAATCTGGAAGATATTGTTGCTAAGCTGGCGACCTCCACTCAAGATTTCATGAAGAGTACAGATGCAAGACTCCAGAATCAAGAGTCATCTATCAGAAATCTGGAAATGCAAATAGGACAGATGGCTAATATGATCTCAGGTAGACCACAGGGTTCTTTGCCAAGCAACACAGAAAAGAATCCTATTGAGAACATAAAGGCAATTACTTTGAGAAGTGGCAAACAATTGGGACAAGAGGATGCTAAACAGGAGGTCAATATTGAACAAGAAGAAGAGAGTAATGAGCAAGCCAAGGAGACATGCAAGAGCAAGCTTTTTCCTGATGATCCTAAGCCCTATGTGCCTCCCATTCCATTCCCTCAACGACTCCAGCAGCACAAATTAGATAAGCAATTTTCTAAATTTCTTGAGGTGTTTAAAAAATTGCATATTAACATTCCTTTTGCAGATGCCTTAGCCCAGATGCCTAGCTATGCAAAATTCTTGAAGGAGATTTTGGCCAACAAAAGGAAGCTGGAGGATTATGAAACAGTGAAATTGAATGAGGAATGTTCAGCCATTCTGCAAAATAAGTTGCCGCCTAAATTAAAAGATCCAAGGAGTTTTACTATTCCTTGTACTATTGGTGACTCTTATTTCGAAAAAGCAATATGTGATTTAGGGGCTAGTATCAATTTAATGCCTTTTTCTGTTTTTAAGAAATTAGGTTTGGGAGAGGTTAAAGCAACCACAGTGTCACTTCAACTTGCAGACCGAACAATTAAGCACCCAAGAGGTATTGTGGAAGATGTACTAGTAAAGGTTGACAAGTTTATTTTTCCTGCAGATTTCATTGTTCTAGAAATGGAGGAAGATCACGAGGTTCCGCTTATTTTAGGCCGTCCTTTTCTAGCGACTGGAAGAACCTTGATAGATGTGCAACAAGGAAAATTAATTCTCAGGGTTCAAGATGATCATGTCACCTTTAATGTGTTTGAAGCAATGAAATATCCCTCAACTGATGATTCTTACTTTAGAATTGACACTATTGATAAACTGGTATCTAAGATTTTTCAGGAAGATGTTTTCAAGGATCCGCTTGAAGCTTGTCTAACCCAATCTAATGGTGTGGATGTTGAGAATGAGGAAATAAGGGAATATGTAGAATTTATGGAGGCAAATCCACCAATTTCGAGGCATAAGGCATTGCAACTTGAAGAAGTGGGACAGTCCATCACAAGGCCTAAGCCGTCAATTGAAGAGCCTCCTATTCTTGAACTTAAACCCTTACCTTCTCATTTAAAATATGCATATTTAGATGGCAATTCCTCACTACCTGTAATTATTTCTTCTTGTTTGACAGATCTTATGGAGGAAAAACTGCTTAGGGTGTTAAGAGAGCACAAGGGCGCAATTGGATGGAAGATTGCAGACATCAAGGGAATAAGCCCCTCCATTTGCATGCACAAAATTCTTATAGGAGGAGAAATACAAGCCCACCATTCAACCCCAAAGACGTCTGAATCCAAAAATGCAAGAAGTGGTGAAAGCTGAGGTTATCAAACTATTAGATGCCGGGATCATCTATCCTATATCTAATAGTTCATGGGTAAGTCCTGTGCAAGTTGTGCTGAAGAAAGGAGGTATGACTGTTCAAAAGAATGACAATAATGAGTTAATTCCAACTAGAACAGTTACTGGGTGGCGTGTTTGTATGGATTATAGGAAATTAAATGACGCCACTAGAAAAGATCATTTTCCTTTACCATTTATTGATCAAATGTCGGAAAGACTTGCAGGACATCAATTCTATTGTTTTCTAGATGGATATTCAGGGTATAATCAAATCCCTATTGCACCCGAGGATCAAGAAAAGACCACGTTCACTTGTCCCTATGGCACTTTTGCATATAGAGGATGCCATTTGGTCTTTGTAATGCACCGGCAACTTTTCAGCGTTGTATGATGGCCATTTTTTCTGATATGGTTGAGAAATTCATTGAAATTTTCATGGATGACTTTTCTGTTTTTGGCACATCATTCGATTTATGCTTACATAATTTGGCATTGGTGTTACAAAGATGTGAGGAAACTAACCTTGTTTTGAATTGAGAAAAGTGTCATTTTATGGTGCAGGAAGGGATTGTGCTTGGACACAAAATCTCAAAAGATGGTATAGAAGTTGATAGAGCCAAAGTGGAGGTTATTGCAAAATTGCCTCCAACCACATCTGTCAAATTCGTTCGCGGATTCTTGGGGCATGCTGAATTTTATAGGCGATTTATAAAAGATTTTTCTAAAATTGCTAGACCTTTGTCTAACTTGTTGGTTAAAGATGCCTCGTTTGTGTTTTCTGTTGAATGCTTGCAGGCCTTTAACACTTTGAAAGAAAAGCTTGTGTCAGCACCTATCATGGCAGCGCCTGATTGGGATTTACCTTTTGAGCTCATGTGTGATGCAAGTGATTCAACAGTTGGAGCAGTGCTGGGCCAACGAAAGAACAAAATTTTTCAAACTATATATTACGCTAGTCGAACCTTATCGGGAGCACAACTGAATTACACAACTACTAGAAAAGGAACTTCTGGCGGTAGTTTTTGCTTTTGATAAATTTCGTTCTTATTTGATTGGTTCAAAAGTAGTTGTTTACTCTGATCATTCTGCTCTGAAATACTTACTTGAAAAGAAGGAATCCAAGCCCAGGTTAATTAGGTGGATATTGTTGCTTCAAGAGTTTGATTTGGAGATCAAGGATAAAAAGGGAACTGAGAACCTAGTTGCAGATCACTTATCCAGAATTCCCAATCATGATGAAGTGGGCAGCCCAATTCTGGAGGAATTCCCTGATGAGCAGGTATTCTCTATCAAATCCCCACGAGTCCCCTGGTATGCTGATTTGGTAAATTTTTTAGCAAGTAATGTTCTACCCCCTAATTTGTCATATCAACAAAAGAAAAATTCTTTTCTGATGTTAAACACTATTTTTGGGAAGACCCTTTCTTGTTTAAAATTTGCGCAGATCAGGTGATAAGAAGATGTGTTTCTGAGGACAAAATGGTAAGCATTTTACAACTTTGTCATGATGGGGAGGCTGATGGTCATTTTAGTGGTTCTAAAACTGCTGCTAAAGTATTACAATCAGGTTTCTATTAGGCCCACACTTTTTAAAGATGCACACTTCTATGTAGCCTCATGTGATCGATGTCAAAGAATGGGAAATATTTCTAGGAAAAATGAGATGCCTTTAAACAACATTATTGTGTGTGAACTATTCGATGTTTGGGGTATTGATTTCATGGGACCATTTCCACCTTCATTTGGGAATGAATACATTTTAGTAGCCGTTGAGTACGTATCTAAGTGGGTAGAAGCAGTTGCTGTACCAACAAATAACACTAAGGTCGTAGTCAAATTTCTAAAAAAGAACATTTTTCCCGATTTGGCACCCCTAGGGCAATCATAAGTGATCAAGGGTCGCATTTCAGTAGTAAGCAATTTGAGGCACTCTTGGGAAAATATGGGGTTACACATAAGGTGGCACTAGCATATCATCCTCAGACTAGTGGTCAAGTGGAAATTTCAAATAGGGAAATCAAGAGGATTTTAGAGAAGATAGTAAATGCCTCTAGGAAGGATTGGTCTATTAAGTTAGATGATGCACTTTGGGCATATAGGACTGCATTCAAAACTCCCATCGGGATGTCCCCTTTCAGGCTAGTTTTTGGAAAAGCATGTCACCTGCCAGTGGAACTAGAACATAAGGCTTATTGGGCAACTAAATGTTTGAATTTTAATGCGCAGTTGACAGGTGAGGCTAGGTTGTTGCAACTAAATGAGCTGGATGAATTTCGGCTCGATGCTTATGAGAATGCAAAGCTTTACAAGGAGAAAACGAAAAGATGGCATGATAAGCACATTCTCAAAAAAGAATTTGCAGTTGGTCGACAGGTCTTGCTCTATAACTCTCGTCTTAAATTGTTTCCAGGTAAGCTAAAATCTAGGTGGTCAGGACCATTTACAGTAACACAAGTCTTTCCATCTGGAGCAATAGAGGTGGCACATGATACCAAAGGCAAATTTAAGGTCAATGGTCAGCGCTTGAAGCCCTACTTTGGAGGTGGAGTTAACAGGAATAAAACCACCATCGAATTACAAGCTCCTACCAAGTGACATTGAGACCGTCTGGCTGAAGACAATAAAGCAAGCGCTTCTTGGGAGGCAACCCAAGCATTTCCTTATTTATCATGTCAAAAATAAAAATAAAAATAAAAAAATAAATAATTTAGGTTATTTTTGTTTAACAATAGCATTTTGTTTTGCAGGAGTCGAAATCAACAAAGGGAGCATCTGGAAAAAATCGCTGGGTGAACTTGGGTAGAATCCAAGCGCCACAGCCCTCACTTTAGAGCGCCGCAGCGCTGTTGTGGATGAGTAAAAATCCCGTTGGTAGAAGGAAAGCGCCGTGGCGCTATAACACCAGCGCCGCGGCGCCATGAAAAAAAAAAAAAAAAGAGGGCAGAACGCTAGCGCTGAAGAGCTGGAATTCCAGCGCTGCGGCGCTGTTTGTATAATTCTGAAAAAAAAGGGGGGGTCCGGCTTTAAACCTAACAATCCACTTTCCTTTTCCTCATTCTCACCATTCACTTTCTCTCTCTAAACTAAACTCCTCTCTATCACTTCTTCTTCTCCTCCTTCTCTCTAGAAAACTTTGCCCTCCTCATCCTCCAACGTTGTGGCTGCCATCTCCTTTTGGATCGTCTTTCTCTTCAAGTAAGTTGCCTCCTTTCCATATCTTTGAGTATTTTTTAATTTTTTGTTTTTTTTTTTATTTTTTTTATTATTTCATATTTGTGTGATTTTTTTTCTTTAATTTGCACTTATTAGGTTTTCTTTCATGATTATCATTAGATTTTAATATAGGTGGTCTTTGGTAAGTGAAATTTCGACGGTGTTAGGTTTTAATCTTTAAGCGTGTGTGCCATTTAAAAAAAAAAATGGCTTCTAAGAGCACACGAATTGTAGCTTCATCATCCACCCCATATACTCGGTTTGTGAGTGAGGCCGCGAGAAAAAGACATAACAATGCCATTGTTAAGAAAACTGTAGTACCAGAACGGGGTTTAGACTTTAGTGATGGTTTTTCTACAGTCTTTTTTAATATGGTTATGCAAAGGGGATGGAGCAAATTTCTTGAGCAACCCGAGGCGGCTGTAGTCCCACTTGTTCGGGAATTTTATGCCAATGTTCCAGAACACACTAACCTCCAGGTAAGTGTACGAGGTAAGATGGTTCGTTTTGATAAAACAACCATTAACAGGTATTATGGGCTTCGAAATATTGATAATGATTAGGGGTGAACAACGGGCGGGTTTGTGGTTTTTGGGCGGGTGCGAGGCGATTTTTTTAAGTGGCGGGTTGACGATTAACCAACCCACAAACCGCCCATGGAGTGGCGGGCGGTTTCGGTTTGGGGGCGGGCGGGTGAGGAGCGGTGCGGGCGGGTTGGGTCTACACTAATGTACAATATAATTTTTTGAGCTCTTTTTTATTAAAAAAAAGTGAAGAAAATTTGTAGAAAATATAAGACGATAATGTACGAAGCATTCTCAACAACAACCAAGTTTGACGCCTAAAGACAATAACCATATTCACAACAAATTAAGAAACATAATCATTCATTGCAACAAGAAACATCAACTATATATGAAGTGATGAACAAAGTCAAGAATTCTTGTTCTTCCATAAAACATGTTCATTGGGTTCGAAAATAACAGGATACTACAGATGAAATGATGAACAAAGTCAAATGTTCTTTTTCTTTTTAAAGAATGAGGAGTGGGAGAGGTTTAGATTAAGATTTTTTTTTTTTTTTTAAGAATTAGGCGGGTGGGTTCGGGTTGAACCCGTCCCCTAAAATTTAAAACCGTACCCGCCCGCCAACATATGTAGGCGGGCGGGTTGAACCCGCATAGTCTTTTTTTTGGGCGGGCGGCCGGCGGTTACGGGGCGGTTTTTGTGCACCCCTAATAATGATGATTATTATAAATACCTCAATGAACATTTGGATTTTGAGGAAGTTCTTGGCACCATAGCTACTGCAGGCACCACGTGGAAATTAACACGGGGAGGCGAAGCGGTGTCGTTTCCCTCCTCCGCGTTAAACAAGGAGTACAAAGCGTGGTTGTATTTTATTGCGTCGAAATTAATGCCTGTAATGCATTTTTCTGATGTTACCAAGGACAGAGCTGCCTTGTTATTTGCTATTGTTACAGGTAAAACTATTGATGTGGAAAAAGTAATCCAAGACAGTATTCTGAGAACTGCTATGGGTTCCACGACGGTGGTTTGGGTCACTCTTCCCTCATCACACGCCTATGCATCGACGCCGGAGTCCCATTCGACCAAGAAGAAGAATTATTACAACCCATGAAAATCATTAACAAAAAGGTCGTGGGAAGCTTCAGAGACCAAGAAGTACGCCCTCCGATTCGGCAAGACACTGGTGCCTCCGCCTCGAGCCAACCCCCTCAGCCCGAACAAGTCACTCCCATAGCTCAACCGCCTGCTGTACCTGCCCATGAGTTACCAATCAGTGATCGCTTGCGTCGTTTGGAATTGGGCCTAGAATATAATATTGCCATGACGCGGGCAATTGCTCAACACTTGGGCATGGATGAATCTCAACTTCCACCTCCACCGCATTTTCCTGATCACCCTGAGCCTTAATTTCACTTGCCATTTTTATTTCATTATTTTGGTTTTCTTTTCATTCTCAATTTCTTAAGGTTTTGTTTTGTTTGTTTTCCTTGTTGTCCAGATCACTTCTCGGAGTTCCCATGGCTACACAAGTCCAATTGGCCTCATTTGTTACTCAGGGGGTTTCCTTACCTTTTCTTCTTTATTTATACATTGAGGGCAATGCTCTATTTAGTTTGGGGGGGAAACAAAATTTTTTGTTTGTTAAAACTTGTGTTAACCCTTTTTGAAACTTGAAGTGATACATTCCTGCATTGATGAATCTGGATATGATTGAATCCTTTATTTGGATGTCTTAAAATTCGTAGGAGGTGTGAATTTTGTCTAAACGTGTGATGGATTTGTTGTTTAATTCTAATTCTGAATTTATGATCTATTTCTTGAGCACAAAAATCCTGAATTTTTGAATTGTGTGTATGTCCATTGATGTTCACCCATGTTTTAGAATTCATCTGATTTTCTCTCGAGGCGAAATCCTAGGCTACATCTGACTGAAAACATGATTTAGGCCATTTTTGGATCGTTTGAGCCGTTGAAGCTAACCTTGTTTAAATATCCCTAGTCACCTTGTTGAGCCTTGATGCATTAACCGTTCTTTCTTTGTCACCCACGTTTGTTAAACCAGCCAATCATTTTTACCTTGTCCCACATCCCGTAAACATGTTGATTTCTGAAGAAGGTAAGTGTATTTTGGGAAGTAGAATGGAGCAAGGGAGTTGTTGAGTTGTTTCTTGAAGCATAGAAGTTTTTGAGCCTTATGTTGTATTAATTTTGCTACTTAAGGATCTTATTAGTTTTCATATGATTTTATTCAAAAAAGAAAAAAAAAGAATGAAAGAAAAAAAAAAGAAAAGGAAAAAAAGAAAAAAAAAAAACAACAACAACACAAAACCAGAAAAAAAAAAAAAAAAAAAGAAAAAAAAAGGATGAAACAACAACAGTGAGTGACTAAGAAAACGAAAGTGCATAATTGAGTGCAGTTGAGGGCGATGGAGTGAGTTTGGGGATAGGGTCTAAATTGGTCAGAAGTTGGATGGCTTGAAGAGAATGGTAAATGTTGATTGTACAGTTGAAGTGGTTTAAGGGTATACAACCAAGAGTGATTCTAATTGGAGTCTGGAAATCAACATGGGAGGGGTGAATTGAGCCTAAAATTTACTTTTATCTTACCTCTAGCCCAGCCTGACGTTACAAGCTTAATAAAGCCCTAATGACTTTTAGTTGGATGACTAGCCTACATTAGTGGAGAGAGAAATGAAAGGTGAACCTATGAACATGTTTCTTTACACAACTCATCAAAGCTTCTCAGAGTAATGTGGATGTTACTGAACTGCATACAATTTGAAAAGAATGGATAACACACACACGGGTCATGAAATTAGAATTAGTCTTAAATAGCAAATCGATCTCACTGTTAGGATGGAATTTGTTCTTTTCTGTGAATTGTAAGATGGAAAAATTTTGGAGGACATCTTGAAGGATTTGTTGTTCCATGTTTGTGTTACTTCTTGATTTTGCTCGAGGACTAGCAAAAGTTAGTTTGGGGGGTTTTGATAACTCTAGTTTAGAGAGTTATTTGGCCACTTTTAATTAACGAATATTACTATGTTCTTAAGAAAAATTACATGAAACATCCAACTTTTTCATAAAAGCATGCTTTTATTAATGTAGGTTGAAGAAAGAAAGAAAACAAAACAAAAGGGAGCAAGAGCACAAGAAATCCAAGACCGGACTTTGTTGGCAGAGCTGAAGCGCCGCGGCGCCCAAGGAAAGTGCAAGAAAGCGTTTGGCAGAAACTCAGCGCCGCGGCGCTGGGGAAGGAGCGCCGCGGCGCTACGGCGGAAAAGAAGAAAAAAACAGAGAAGGAGCGCCGCAGCGCTGGAAGAGAAGGGCCGCGGCGCCAGAGTGATACTGAACCACGATTTTTGGACGCAAAACAAGGGATTTGTTAACTTAAGAGTAGTATAAATAGAATAGTATTGGGTAGCTAGGTTATCAGTTAATTTTGGAGAGCGTTGTTTATTTTTTTAGGAGCCGTCAAGCATTCCGGAGTAAGAAGTGAGAGAATTGGTGACAGAATTTCTTGCTCTCTTAACTCTTGATGTTTGATTCAATTAAATTTTCAGATTTTATTTCTTTTTCAATTATGTTCTAATTTTCTTAGTTAGGGCTATGATGTAACCTAATCATGACGATGTGAATTTCATATTTATGCACCATAATTGGTTTTATTCATGTGAGTTATGTGTTATTATGGTTAATGCTTTTAAATGATTAGCTACCATTTAAATGATCTGATGTGCATGTTCAAAACTGAGAAGCGAGAATTATGCAAATGCTTCATCTAACATATAACCATGAATTAAATATGGATAGAGATATACCATATTATTTGTGTGGCTTTATCTGGAAAGTTTATGAATCCTAATGCATTCTGATTTATTTAAATTCACATAGAGATATAGTGAGTTAATAAACGGAGTAGGTTTGCTATACCTAGAGATAGGATAGTAAATAATTTAGGAATTTTCGTCATCACATGTGTATTATTAATTGGGTTGCATAATTTTATGAAATTCATATCTAGTGATTATGGTGAAATCAAATGCCTTAATGCCTTGTCTTATTGAAGTATCTTTTGAAATTGATTGCAATTTTTATTCTTAATTTAGTACTTTAGTTCAGTAATTTATTCAATCACAACTTCATATGATCAACTAGATAAACCTTAGAGTTAATCCAATTTTAGTACTTAGTTAGATTATTATACAACAGTCCCTGTGAGACGATACTCTTACTCACTATTGTATTACTTGATCGATAACGTGCACTTGCGTTAGTGAATTTTACCGAACACTTGACCGGACCAGCTCGACAATAGTTCCGGCGACTTAAACAAGCTTCGATCATTTCTTTTTGACAGCTCTCTGAAGCCTTCTCAGCAACTTTCTCCACAACAAAAACAAGAAGAAAGGAAATAACCTATTTATATGCCATTAAGCAAGGAGATGGCAATGACTGAGATTATATAAACCGGTTTACCCGAGCTATGCTCGAAGTTAAGCACGTCGAAGATGAGACCCTAAAACACCCCTTCTTGGGGGGTCTTCGAGACGGGAAGCTAACCTGGTCGTTGGCATTTGAGCAACCAAGCACATTTTCTCAGATGCTCAACTACATACAAAGGTATGCCGACGCGGCTGAATATATGAAGAGCGATAGAGAAAAAGCTAACAGTAGCAGCACGAAGAAGGAGAAGAAGTAGAAGAAAGTGATCGAACAATTCAGCGCTAAGTAGAACAAGAAGCACAAGAAGGACAAAAAGATCGAGAAGTCGAAAGTGCCGACCAGGAAGTTCTAAAGCTACATGCCCCTGGTAGCAAGCATTGATGGGGTACTTGCCTAGGTGAGCGGCAAGAACCTACTGGTTGACCTGCCCAAGCTCAGGGGCAGCAAAGCAAAGTAGGACTAAAGTACATACTGCAATTTTCACAAGGACGTGGGACATAACACCCGAGACTGCATTCAACTTAAGGACCAAATTGAGAGACAGGTTCAAGACAGGCATTTGCAAGAGTGTACTGATCGTCAATAACATAGTACAACATGTGCTGATTGACAATGGTAGCTCAGTTGACATCTTATTCAATCAAGCGTATGATAACCTAAAGATTAGCAATGCTACCCTTGTCCCAGTTCAAACGTAACTTTACGGCTTCACAAGTGAATGTTTCCGAGCAGTCGGCAAGGTTGGCCTATCGGTCACCTTCGGTGAGGGCGCTGCTCGGATAACGCACGTCGTCGACTTCCTAGTCATTGACAAACCCTCCAAATACAATATTATTATCGGTCGTCCAGTGTTAAACATACTGAAGGTTGTGGTCTCCACCTACCACCTGGCCATGAAGTTCCCAATGGACAATGGGGTTGGAGTAATTAGGTCATTATAGAAAGATTCTCGAGCTTGTTATGCTAATGCTGTCAAGGCTGTATCGGCTCGGCAGTTAAATGTCTCGGCCATTTATAAGGTTGATGAAATACAGTTCCCAACTGAGCCGACACCCAAGATGTTTTCCGACCTTGATTCCTGTATGCCCGAGGAGGAGGTGAGGGCCACCCCCATAGAAGATCTAGTGCCGTTTAGCCTTGATTCAGGACATCTCGACCGTATGGTCTAACTCAGCTCTCAGCTAAAACCTGAGATCTGGGCCGGCCTTGAGAAGTTCCTTACAGAGTATCAGGATGTGTTCGTATGGTCTCACGAAGACATGCCAGGTATTGATCCGAGCATAATCTGTCACCAGCTTAATGTCCGACCATAGTAAAAGCTGGTTATTCAAAAAAGAAGGGCCTTCAACTTGGAAAGGTATGCTACCATTAATAAAGAAGTCCAAAAACTGCTAAAGGCAGGGTTCATCCGAGAAGTAAAGTATCCAGAGTGGTTAGCAAGTGTAGTCCTAGTCAAGAAGGCGAATAAGAAATGGCGGGTTTATGGAGACTACACCGACCTAAACAAGGCTTGTCCCAAGGACTGCTTTCCACTGCCCCAAATAGACCAGCTCGTTGATGCAACTGCCACGCACGAGCTGCTCAGCTTCATGGACGCCTATTCCGGTTATAACCAAATACGAATGGCCGAGGAAGATCAAATAAAAATAGCCTTTGTTACCGACCAAGGGCTCTACTGCTACGTAGTAATGCCATTTGGACTTAATAATGCCAGGGCAACCTACAACGTCTAGTTAACAAGATGTTTGCTTGGCTTATCGGCAAAACCATGGAAGTCTACTTGGACGATATGTTAGTTAAATTCGTGAAAGCAGTGGACCACATGGCCAATCTCTGAGTAAGCTTCGACATTCTCCGGGAGTATGGAATGAAACTCAACCTTGTGAAATGCACGTTTGGGGTTGGCTTGGGCAAATTTTTCAGGTTTCTTGTCAATCAAAGAGGAATCGAGGTCAACCCAACCAAGGCTCAAACTGTTATAGACATGCATTCACCTCGTATAGTGAAGGAGGTGCAAAAACTTATGGCATGGTAGCGGCTCTCTCCAAGTTCTTCTCTCGGTCTACTAACAAGTGCCATCCATTTTTTTAGGTGCTCAAGGGGAGGTTTGAGTAAAGCAGAGAGTGCCAAAAAGTCTTCCATAATTTAAAAACATACTTAACCACACCCCCGCTCCTATCCAAACCTTTATCAGGGGAAATATTGTATGTCTACCTTGCTGTGTCCTAAAAGGCTGTTAGCTTGGTCTTTGTCTGAGAAGAAGATGGAATTCAGAAACCCGTCTACTACACAAGCCACACGTTTTAGAGTGCCGAAGAGAGGTACCCCCCACTGGAGAAATTGGCGTTTGCCCTAGTCACTTCTGCTCTGAAATTGCGGCCTTATTTTCAAGGCCACACAATACGAGTCCCGACAAAGTTTCCTTTTCGGTAAGTTCTTTAGAGTCTGGAGATATCAAGATGGATGGCCAAATGGTCGGTCGAGCTTAGCCAATATAACATTCATTTTGTACTAAGGACGGCTATCAGGGCCCAAGCCTTTGTAGATTTCATTGCCGAGTTCAACGATATCGAACAAGGCATACCACTAGCCGAGAAGGCACCCGTGGAAGTCCCAGACGCCCCTAGCTGTAGTAAAGGTGATCATGCCACGCTAGAACCAGAATGGAAGCTCTTCATAGATAGACCTTCTTGCCTAAAGGTTCGGGTGTTAGGCTAGTTTTAACAAGCCCGGATGAATATAAGACTATTTAAGTATTTCGATTTGATTTTAGGGCCTCTAACAATGAAGCTGAGTATGAAGTGCTCCTGGCCAGACTCAGAATCGCCAGGGATCTTGGGGTAGACCGCCTAGTCTCCATAGTGACACTATGCTCGTCCTCCAACAGGTCACTAGGGTGTTTTAAGCCCAGATGAAATCCATGACTGCGTATTTACAAGAGGTCATGGCATTGCTTGGGCAGTTTAAATCTTACATGTTCAATAAGATCTCCAGATTATAAAACTTTGAGGCCATGCGCTTCCTCGGCTCGTCTTGGGCCTAGACGACAGTGAGTTAACCTCGGTCCCTATTGAAAGATTAGCCGAGGCTAGTATTAGCAAAGAGGTGGCATGTGTAGCCAAAGAGCAGGAGACCACCTGGATAGACCTGATCATCTGATTCCTGACCACAGCCGAATTACCTGGTGACCGAGAAGAAGCACGCTGGGGTCTACAACAACTTGGCCCTGTATTCGATGATCGACGGGAGGCTATATCGGTGCGGCTACACTACACCATGTTTGAGGTATGTGGGGCCTAAAGAAGATCAATATCCAATGAAGGAGATCCATGAGGGCCTATGTGGTAATCACTCCAGGGGGCGATCTTTGGCCCAAAAATGCCTTCGGTAAGGTTATTACTGGCCGACCATGGAGAATGACTGTAAAGACTTCTTGTGAAAATGTCTAAAATGTTAACAATTCACAAGGGTGCCCGGACATCACGCTGAGCCACTTACCTCGGTAACATCGACATGGCCTTTTGCTACATAGGCCATTGATCTTATCAGGCCCCTTCCCTAAGCTTGGTCTTAGTTTAAATACTGCATTGTGGCCATCGACTATCTCACCAAATGGGTGGAGGTGGAGCCATTCACCAACATGACCGAAGCCAAATGCATCAATTTTGTATGGAGAAACATCATTTGCCGGTTTGGGATCCTGCATACCATTGTGACCAACAACACAAAGCAGTTTGAATCCTCTAGTCTTCTCCACCTATGCGAGCAACTCAGCATCAAGAAGGTCATCTCTTCCTCAAGCTACCCACAGAGCAACGAGCAAGTTGAAGCGGTTAATAAAACGATCAAGGACAATCTAAAGAAAAAGCTCGAGGGCCTCAAAGGGGCATGGATCGATGAACTTTTGAAAGCACTCTAGGTTTACCAAACAACGACCCAAACTGCTACCTGGGAGACTCCATTCTCTCTTGTGTATGAGGCTAATGTTGTCATCCCGGCGGAGGTAGGACTGCCAAGCTTCAAAGTCGAGCAATACGAAGAAATTCTTAATGCTAAAGCCATGATGTCCAAGCTTGACTTGCTCGAGGAAAAGAGAAATCGAGCAATGATTCGTAATGCAGCTCGGAACCAGGTCGTTGCTTGGTACTATAATAAACGGGTCCAATCGATGAGCTCTAAAGTTGGAGATTTGGTACTAAAGAAGGTCACCACTCAGCAACCCGGGCTAAGGTTTTTTGGTCCAAAGTGGGATGGACCACATAAATTTGTCAAAATTGTCTGACCTAGCGCCTACAGGCTATCGGACATGGAGGGCAACCTGCTCGGTCATCCTTGTAATGCCGAGCTCCTAAAAAAATTCTTTTACTAACTGATGCCAGAAACTCTTTTTGATCTCTAGCTACATTCTTTTTGTAACTTGGCCTACTAAACAGGACTAAAATGTAAATATTATACATCAATGAAAATTTCAATTCCTACACTATTCCATTGAGCAATATGTGTTAAGGAAAATACAACTCCCGAAAGGGGGGCCGTAACTCCAAACCGAGGGACTAGACAATAACTCCCAAAAAGAGAGAATGGTCCCGGCCAACTATACTGGGGGGCTAGTCGGGGTAATGCCGACCATTAATCTGTTGCCATACAGACCACCTGGACAAAGTTGCCTTAGCATACTTGTGCCCTACCAACATTAGACTTGTAAAAGTTTCAAGGAACTTAAACAAGTCTAAGAGGGTGACAGGGTACAGGGTACCACACACCATTGTGCTCTAACCGACCGAGAAATGGGCTTTCCCTGCTTAGCTAAATCGGTAATCATTTTTCACAGGATGTTTCTTTCTAAGGAACGTTTAACTTGGGAAAGTAAGACACTTCATCACCGAGACGCTGAACTCGGCGAGAATGTAATTGGGAAGATGTTAGTTCGGAATCTCTGATTCAAAAAATGTTCTCTCCCGAGGAACATCCTACGTGGAAAATCTTTAATTCAATTCCTCTCCGTAGAAGTACTTAACTCCGAGGAAGGAAGTTCAAACTTTGTTCTCAGGGAGCCGCCCCACAAGCTTTCAAAGAATGAAAATTTTATCCCAAGGATAGTCGCACTTGAAAAAAAATTCAAAGAACAAATCTAAAAGAAAATGCCGAGAAGCGATAAACTTCAGAAAAAATAAAAATTTTATTATAAGAAGTGGTGGAGAGGTACAGATAACCAGGCACCTCCTGAGTCTAGAAAAAGAAAAGAAGAAAACAAAAACTAGGCTTGGGCCTTGTCCCCAGCATCACCGTCTCCACCCTGGTTGTCCCTATTGTCTTCGTCGTCCATTTCGACGACCTCCTATTGTTCGGGCTGCTACGCTCTGCCCTGTTCTGGCTCAACAATGAGCGACCAGTCGAAGCCCACTGTCTCGGGATGCTTCCTGATGAGGTAGTCCCGGAGGTCGGTTATGTCAAAATAGTAGTAGTCGGCGTACTCCAAGGACGCCTTGAATTCCTCCACCGCTGGGCAAGGTGGCCGGGTAGCTCCTCTCAGAAACGCTGATGCTCAACCTGGGAGGCTTATAGCTGATGCCTAGTAGGATGACCTCATCTCAGGATTGGTCGGCCTTATTCCTCGCCTCTTCGGTCGCCTTCCTCACTTTCTCTGTCGTTGCCTTTGCTTGCTCGGCCTCCTCCTTTGCCTTTCTGGCCTCGTCTTTAGCTCGAGCAAGAGCCTCATTGATTTGATCTAGCTTGATGTTCTTAGCATCGAGCTGCTTTTCAACCTCAGCTTTTTCTAGGGCGGTCTTCTTGAGCCTCTCCTTCTCTAGGTTCAGCTCCTTTCACCCGGCCATGTATAAGAATGCGCATGCCTAAAAAGATGGAGGTCAGAGCACAAAAATAAAAGTCAAATGAAGCTCAATTCTAGATTCTTTAACTCACCTTGGCAGTAGAACGAAAGGTAGTGCTAGATAAGCCCTCGAAGTCCTTTCTTTGGAGATTCTCCAAGAATGACTCCTCGGGAACAACCTCCTTGAGGTGTTCGAGGATGTGACTACGGTAATTTGGTCGTCTCCTTAGAGGGTCTCCTATGGAAGTTACCACGGCGGTTGTAACGACGGGAGATTGGGTCTTGCTCGATGAAGCCCCAATCCTTGTCGACGGTGGTGGGGGAACATAGACTATTTAGGATGGTCACTTGGACCGCGATGGTAGCTCTGGCCTTGGGGTCCTCTTCTATTTGTTTCCGACCACTGCCTTCCCTTTTTGGCAGTGAAGGCGTTCCATCGTGGCACGTCTTTCCTCTGTATTACTTGGTTGGGAAGACATCTCTGTAGAACCAAGAAAACTCTACCAAGTCAAGACAAGCCCGGTAAAAAAAAAAAACTTAGAGCTAGCTGGACGGATGCAGGAACCGAATCATGTCCATAAGGTCTTCGTCTACTACTAGTGGCCCCGCGTTGAAGGGGCCACTCGACGAGTCCTTGGTTCTAGACTATGATGGCTCCCTCTTCGGTCACCTGGATTTAGAGGTACTCAACCCTGGGATATCGACGGCGGCGCTCGGCCTCGCCATTGTCACCTGCCCGGCCGACCGAGCAGGTTGGATGTTAGAAAGGGGATTGGTTCTGCTAGACTCCCCAAACCAGCCATAACGGGAAAGGGCTTCTTTCCCGAGCAGGAATGCTTGTTGCCGCATGGCCTTCGACTTGTTGAACAGGTCTTTGACCACCTTGATGTTGTGGCTCGGTGCCCACGGCCTCTTAGACCACACGTGTCCCTGCTTAAATGTTCTCGGGACACGTGGATCCATAGGGACGGCCTCACCAGCCCGGGCTAGATAATTTCCCCCGGCGTAGAACCACTCGAACTTCCAAAGCTTGTCCAAGTCGGGGTTGCCTAGGATAAAGTCTTTTCTAAAGCCAGTGATGTAATACTAGTCAGACTGTCGAGAAAGTTTCTTTATCTTGTACACTTGTTTAAAGGCCTCTCACAACATCTCAGTAGCCCGGTGGTACCTCCACAGCACATACATCTCGATCAATCACCTGTAACTGTTTGGGTTGAGCTGGGTCGGGCAGACATTCAGGTCATTGAGTGCCCGGTGGAGGAATGGGAGGAGAGGAAGGCGCAGCCCGGCCCTGAAGAACTTCGCGTACAAAGTCATACACCCTTTGAGCAGAGTCAGAGGTGAATCATTCTCCTTGGGCGCGATGAGGATGATGTCATCTGGGATATCAAATTATTGGCGCAGGTCCTCGAGCTGGAATGTTGTCATTGTGCTAGAGTAGGCCACTGCTGATGTTTGTCTAGGTCGAGTTACACGATAAATGGTCACTTCCTGGACTTGAGTGATAACAACCCTCTGGTCCTCGTCTTCAACAGTACTCATCCCTGGCTTTGCCTCCTCGATTGCTTCCTCCTTGTCGAAAATGTCGACGGTTACCCTGCCCACGACTTGGAGAGGGGCCCCAAAATCTCGACTAGAGGTGCATGTTACATCGACGGCTACCTCTATCTCGGCCCGTTCCTAGGCTATAACTCAGGACGTGCTGGCGAAAGCCACCCTGATATAGGGATCCTCGCCCTTACATGGTCTCACCAGGCCCCCCCTATCCATTAAGTCGAGGAACTCCTGCTTGGGTGCCGTCTCAGCATCGACCCTTAATATTTCGGCCAGGCGGCTTGCTTCGTCTCGTTCTGGTGATAATCCTTCTATGTCGACCTCTACGGAGGTTGACTCATTGGTCTTCGTGCTACTATCTAACCAGGAGACGTTGACATTTTAGGAGTCTAAAAAGTCACTCATGTTTTCTAGCGCTCTTTGGGAAATTACCTGATCGGGTCGTGGAAGCTTGGGAATGAAAAGTTCTCGGGTTGTCAACTACGGCTCGATAACTAAAACTTAAGGGTAGTGAAGTGAGGCCTTGATCGCACGTGAAAATGACAGGGAGAAAAACCCTATTTATAGCCGCTCCAAGCACGAAACCTGGGTGCGAAAAACAAAAAGGTGCGATGGTTACGCTTGTCAGGGAAGTACTCGATCGCATTACGACACGTGTCCCTCCAAGCTTCATCGCGTGACCTTTCATCTCGCACCACTTTAGGACGTTGTTTAGACTTCCATCCTAAGCCAACCTCTCCCTCTTGGCATAGTCTATCGGGCCGAGCATCGACCAGGTGAACTGGGGGATACTGTTGAGGGTGAGCTTAGTGCCACCGCCGAGGAGCCTTACTTTGGGTGGTCGGCCAAGAAGTTTGGCAAAGCTATAGGGAATAACAACTGATCTCGATGAGCTTGGATTGTTTGTCAGAGGTGCTTTTCAGGGTCCTTCGGGTCACACTGAAACTAGTCGCCTCATCGGGTCAAACACCAACTCGGGTCGGATTCTTTTCACTTTGTAAATAGACTGCTACTTGTCATCATTGGCCAACAGATGGTGGACAACTCGTCATCAAAAGGGAAACAATCCATAGGCGGAGGGCACGACACTTGTCCTCTGCCATCAAACACACCTTGATGTGACACACGGGTCATGGGCAAAACTCACCTAACACCCGGTCCAAGTGGCCACCTATAAATAAGGTGCATATATTGCATCCAGCATGCATGCTCCTTCCCACTTAACCAGTTCCCGTTCTCTGCAGAGCAACCCCTGCCTTGAGCATCAGAGATCACTTGTCTATTGACTGACCTGTCTTTTTCTTACCTCTGAAGCGTCCCTTCTTTTGTTGCTGGTCCACCCGATTAAGCAGAGTCGAACAGGGAAGAGCAGCCCAACATGCGCAGCCGCACGTGGTGTTAATCCACCGTCGAACTCCTGTAAGCATCAACATGTATGATTTGCTTCTTCTAAGAAGCAAATTTGAAACAAGACCTCATATATCACGTTACAATAGGCCTAGCAAGCTCTTTTTCTTTTTTTTTTCTTTTCATTTTTTTTATTTTTTCCTTCTAGGCATACTTTGCTTTTGAAAAACAAAAGCAAGGTTTTGTCCCACTGGGGCTTTCTTAGAAAGGTTTTTGATGAGGTAATCGTAAATAAAATATCTTTTTTTTTTTATATTTTCCTTGACTATTCAAACTTTTATATTTGTTAACTTGTTTAAAAATTCAAAAAAAAAAAATTAAAAATTGCATGCTTAGATGGGCTAGCGTATTTAAACCTATGATGGGCCAATATGGGCTGGCCCATTCAAGGCCCACAGCACAGCTTGACACGGCCCACGTAAAATTAGCCCGCGGGTCAGGTCGGGCCAAAGTAATTCTAATATGGGCCGGTCTAGCTCGGCCCACAAAAATTCATGGGCAGGCGGCTGTGTGGGCCTAAAGAGAACTGGCTTGGCCAAGCCAAGCCGGCCCGGCCTATTCTTACATCATTATATATTCATTTCAAAAAATATATATTCATGTCTTATTTGGAGTTGAGGCATGTATAATTTTATTATTTTTTTCTAAAACAAGTGAACAAAAAATTGTAGGGTGTTTGGTGAATAGGTTCAAAATAGTTTAAGGGAGTTTAAATTATAAAGGTGGTTTAAACTAATGTTCAATAAAATAATAACTAAGGCTAGTTTAAATCATAGAAAAAGTTTTAAAACAGCCAAAACCTTTAAAATCTAAACTTTTCCCTCTCATGTTCACACGTTTTAAACCATTCTCTACAGTAAAAATTATTCTCATTCTTGTTTTTTCATAAACTATAGTTTTTAAAATACCAATTCTTGTTTAAACCTTTACATTCTAAATACCAGTTTAAAACTTTTGTTTAAATTATACAGTTTAAAACCTACACTTCAAACTATAAAGTTTCAAACCATATCACTTCGAACACGTACACCAAAGGAGCAATTAAGGGTCTGTTTGATTATGTATTCTTTGGACTCAATGGAATCAAATTTGGATTCAAGCATCAAGAATCCTTTAGATACGTGTTTGTTGCCCCAAAATCCGAATCCAATGAGTATCAAGAATCCAAGTTTTCAAAGTTCTGACTCCCTCTAAACTTTTTATGATTGGATATTTTCGCTACAGTAAAAGCTGAAACTCTTTATCTTATACTTGAGGAAAAAAATCATAACTTCTTCATTTGATATCCAATTGAGATGATTCTTTTTTTATTATGTTTCTAGCAAAGAGAGTAAGAAATTAAAACACATATTGCATATTTTTTAAGATCATTAATATTAAGATTTTATTAGATTTGTTAATAAATCAAAAAACTATATTCACTATTTTTTCAAATATAAATTTAATTTTATTTTATATATAAATTAAAATTTAATACATATCTAAACATCAATCAAATAATAATTTAAATTTTAATTTAAACAATATAAATCAAATCAAATTAGTAATTTGAGGGCCCATTTGTTTTGATACTTGAATCACGGTTTAAATTATTTTACTACAATATTTTTTCTCATAAAAATTTAAATTTTTATTTAAATATTTTATTTAAATACTTGAACTAAACGACCTTAAATTTATTTGTGGAAGGACCTTAAAATTTTGTTTGAAAAAAAATGTATGATTTTTCGTGGACTTTTTTACTTGGAAAGGACCAAGCAAACTGCAAGGTGGATTTCTTGGGAAAGAAGCTCCTTGATCCTCTTTACGTCTGTTTCACAAAAGGGGAAGGAATATCAAAAAAGGAGTATCCACGGCCGTTTGGGGAAAAAAAATTTGCGTTTGTATAGTGAAAAACATAGGTGGACAAAGAGGGCCAGGTCCCTTTGGAGAAATAAAAAAGGATAAAAAATAGAAATAGAAAAAAGATATAAAAGAGAGATAGAATGGGTTTGATATGTGTTTTCCCTCCAACGAAACCAACACCAAATGTCTTCTTCTGCTCCCTCCTTTAGCTGTCACAGAATTAAAGCACACTTTCTCTCTCCTCTTATCCTGGTACACAACTAACAACATACGCTTTAGACAGGCGCGTGTTACGCTAGACGTTTGTTTACATAGAAAAGGACCATGCAAATTCTGATTGGTGGGAAAAGGACAGCCTTTGTTCGGACAAAATAAAAGATTTTGAAGTTGATTTTGGCCTTCGTTCGTCGATCGAAAATTTTGTTATTTATTTATTTTTAATGTGTTTAAAAAAATAATAAAAATTATTAGTTAGAATAATTTTTATTATAATATATAAAAATTTTATATTATAAAAGTTTTTTTATTATTATTATAACACGTAAAAATTTTATATTATTTATAAGTAAAAAAGTGTTTGTTACGATAAAGTTTGGTTGAATTTGAGTTGTCTTTTGAAAAATCATGTCAACCTTTTTAGGTTTATGTTTTTGGGTAGAAACGACTTCTTTAGGTCTATTGTTTTTTCTTTTCAGTAGAAACAGGCCACTTTAGGACCCTTTTTAGTCAAACTAATTTCCTTTTGTCATAGTCCAAAGTCCTTTTGACTCAAATTCTTGTGTCTTCACTATTTTACCTAAAAAAGATCCCAATATTAATTTGTCCCTGTTCAGATATCTTAATATATAAAACTTATGTTTGCCACACCGGCTCAGAAATTTTGTCTGAGGTAAAATAAAAAACAATTACATAATAAAATTTTTATATGCTACATATTTGAATTTATTTTTTATTATAGTTGATTGAAATGAAGATGCTAAACAAAGACAAAAATTCTATAATAAAATTTCTAAAATTCAGAATTCCATGTATTCTTTCTCTTACCCCAAAATTCTGCTTCTTTATTTAGACAAAAAATAAAACATTAATTAGAATTCATTAGGTAAGGAAAGTGGAAGCACGATCCTAGAAATGCGAGTGGGGGATGTAGCAAAAAGGTTATGTGGAAGGAAACATGCAAACGCTTCGGGAAACCGCTTTGGTACGAAATGACGGCCGCTGGGCTGTGGCTGATTCTCTCTCTCAAATCACTAACGTCGCTTCACCGCCGTTTACTTCTCTCTCCCCTCCCTCTCTCTCTAGCTCTCCTATCTGTTGCCTCCTTCCCATCTCTATCTTCTCTCACCTCTCTCTCTCTGTCTTTGCTCGTACTATTTCCCTCCTTCTCTCTCTTCATAACACTCTCGCTCAGTCTCTGCCTTACAGTTCACGCCAAACGCCTGCTCTTCAATACTTTCTCTCTCTCTATCCTTCACTCTCTCTCTAGCTGCAATACCACCACACCATTAAACTCTACTCTCTCATCTTCATTTCCGCAGTTTTCTTCTGTTCGTTGAGTTTCTTCCCGGAAGATAAACAATGGAGAACGCTTTCTTGCAATGGAGGAAGAAGACAGACATCGTCTTCTTTGTCGTAACGGCATTGCTTCTTCTTCTTTGTCCGCTTGCTTCGCCTCTGAACGAAGAAGGTAAAAAAAAAAAAACTCCTCGCGTGAATTCTTCTTTCTCTTCTTCTCTGTCCCACATCTAGCCAAAATTCTCGTCTTTTTCCTTAGAGCTTCTTTTCCATTTGTGGAACTTTCTAAGCCCTTTGTGATTTTAAACCGTTCCTCTCTTGTGTTATGCCAAGAAGGAAAAAAAGTATCAAAACCGACAAAGGAACCTCAAACGAGAATGTTGTTTGAGTTCTCAAACTGTCCGATAAGCGTTTTCTTGGGCTGTGTGATAGTCGGAGTGTTTTTGGTTACTAAATTATTAGCGCGATAAAGGAATATTGATTGAAGTTTTTTTTTTTTTTTTTGGTTGTGTGTGCAGGGAGAGCGTTGATGTCTATTAAGGCGTCGTTGAGCAACGTGGCGAACGTGCTTCTTGACTGGAACGACGACCGCGACGGCGATTTCTGCTCGTGGCGTGGAGTCATCTGCGACAATGTCAGCCTCTCTGTTGCTTCTCTGTGAGTGCCTCTTTCTTCCTCCGTTTCTTCTTTCCAGGACTGATTCTTCAATGGCATTGTCCTGTACGTAATTGAAACTTTTGTTTTTTTTTAACGTTTGGTTTATTTGGTTTGTTGTTGGAAGAAACCTGTCGAATCTGAACCTGAAAGGGGAGATTTCGCCGGCCATTGGAGATTTGAGGAACTTAATCTCTTTGTATGCTTTAACTCTCTCACTCTCTCTCTCGAGTTGTAATATTTTTAGTGCAATGGCATTGAAGTTTCTTTGTCGATTTATGAGATTTTTTCTTTTGGTGTTAAAATCTGGCAGGGACTTGCAGGGGAATGCTTTGACAGGGCAAATCCCGGACGAGATTGGATACTGTGCTTCTCTAATGCATCTGTAAAATTTCTTTAAGCTTGTTAATTCTCTAAACTTTTTTTTTATTATTTTTTAAGGATTCTATGTAATTAGGATCTGCTGTGGTTCTGTTGTTTTGTTTGGTCACAAATAGCTGTTGATTTGTCATCTCAATGCAGGGACTTGTCTGGTAATCTGTTATACGGAGACATACCATTTTCCATATCAAAGCTGAAGCAACTTGAGTTTCTGTAAGTTTTATACTTATCTGTTTTATTTATTTATCTATTTATCTATATCTGTTTGAATGGATTGTTGTTGATGTCTGTTGAGCCTATTGTTGCCTTGCAGGAACTTGAAAAACAATCAGTTGACTGGTCCAATTCCATCAACCCTCACCCAGATTCCAAATCTGAAGACCCTGTGAGTTGCTTCTTTTCCATGTAGCTTGAGCTTTAGTATGTGTATTTGTTTTGGGGGGGGGGGGGGGGGGGGGGGGGGGTGGTGGGGGTGTTAAATACACACCGCATTTTAACGAGTTTTCTTGCTAATCTTCTGCAAGTGATGGTGTGTAGGCGTCTGTTGATAATCTTTCTGGCTTTGGCTTTTGTTAGTGATCTTGCTAGGAACCAGCTTACGGGTGAGATACCAAGATTGCTCTACTGGAATGAAGTGCTTCAGTACTTGTAAGCACCTTTATCTGTGCAAATAAAGTGTTTATTTTGCTTGGTCTTATTGTTCTATTTATTTTTTCATTTGACATTTGATTCCTGTGTTTTACAATTATCCGTTCCAATTGTGAAGTATCTTCTTCATCATGGTAGGGGTTTACGTGGTAACTCTTTGACTGGAGCACTATCTCCTGATTTGTGTCAGTTGACAGGCTTGTGGTATTTGTGAGTAATATTAGCTCTAATCCTATTCTTCAATCTGTATGATTTCTTTCCCAGCTCGATTTGTTCTGATCTGGAAATTTCCTTCCTATTATTTACAGTGATGTTAGGGGTAACAATCTAACTGGTCCGATTCCTGACAACATTGGGAACTGTACAAGTTTCGAAATACTGTATGTTCTCTATTTACTTTTCTGATTTGTTGATCGGTTTTGTATAATATTTTGCACTTTTGATTTTGTATATTGTGTTGAATATAGGGATATATCGTACAATCTGATCACTGGTGAAATTCCATATAACATCGGATATTTACAAGTAGCTACATTGTAAGCTATCTTATCCAAGATATTGCATCAAGTATTTGTAGATTTAATTATAGATGAATATATTGTTATCCTATTGACGGTTATTATTTTTTAGGTCGCTTCAAGGAAATAGGTTGACTGGAAAGATACCCGAGGTGATTGGTTTAATGCAAGCCCTTGCTGTTCTGTAAGTGAACTTTTCCCAACTTTGGAGACAACTTCTGGTCTGTAGCGCACGCTAAATTTGTGGGCCCCATATGAGTGTTTCATACAAGTCTATTTGTCTTTTTGCTTCTCATTTCATTTTAGGGACTTGAGTGAGAATGAACTAGTTGGGCCAATCCCTCCTATCCTTGGCAATTTATCCTACACTGGAAAGCTGTGAGTTCTATTATTTAGGGCTATTATTTAGGGGACAAAAGCATTTTTTTTTTTTTTTGGTTGCTTCAGCCTTGTGTCTAAACACAATTCACTTGTTTTGCTAGGTACCTTCATGGCAACAAGCTGACTGGGCCGATACCTCCTGAGCTCGGCAATATGTCAAAACTTAGCTACTTGTGAGCATTATTAGATAAATTTCTATATTTTGTAGTTCCTTCCACAAGCATTTGCTTATTGAATTAATTTGCAGGCAACTAAATGACAACCAACTGGTTGGCAAAATTCCTGCTGAACTTGGGAAACTGGAGCAATTGTTTGAATTGTAAGTTTTAACTGCTTTATTCCAATTTGTGTTGTCCTTCCTTAGGTATTATAGATTAATTTGCATCTTGCTGATCAGGAATCTTGCCAACAATGATCTTGAAGGGCAAATTCCACACAATATCAGCTCGTGCACAGCTTTAAATCAATTGTATGTTAATCTGCCTTTTGAATTCTAAAAATTTCTAAAGGAGTGTTTATGCATATATACTGAACCAAATCTAATTTTCATATTTTGAAAAAAGCAATGTTCATGGCAATCGCTTGAGTGGATCAATCCCTTTGGGATTCCGAGATCTGGAGAGTTTGACTTATCTGTAAGTTTTGATGTTTGATTTTTGCTTCTTCTTTGGTTCATTTGAGCGTAGCCTTTGTCAAAATGATGGAGCTAAATTAAATTGATTGTCAGGAATCTTTCTGCCAACAACTTTAAGGGGCGTATTCCTATGGAGCTGGGGCACATTATCAACCTGGATACTTTGTATGTTCTTTTGATATTTTACTAGAAAATGTTTATTTTGGATTTTAGAGATTAAATTGAATTGTATTTATATTTCAGGGACCTCTCCAGTAATAATTTTTCAGGGCCAGTTCCAGCTTCTGTTGGTGATTTAGAACACCTTCTCACCCTGTAAGCTTGACATGGTGTCTCTATCGATTTAACTTTCATCATGAACACATTTTTGATGGCCGTAACTGCTTGCAGGAATTTGAGCAGCAACCATCTTGACGGTCAACTGCCGGCAGAATTTGGCAACCTTAGAAGCATACAGACCATGTGAGTGCTTCTTGACTGTCTGTTGAATATGTCATCGCTAAGTATCATACTACAACAATTTTGTAGTCACATTGTGAGATAATCTCTCTCTCTGCTTTTACAGTGATGTGTCTTTTAACCACCTCTCTGGTTGTATTCCTGTGGAATTGGGTCAACTGCAGAACATTGTATCCTTGTTAGTTCAAGTTCATATTTTTCTCTGTCTATGTTAGGATTTTAGGGTATCATGTTAATTCTATTGCTTCCTTCTAACTTAATGACAGGATACTTAACAACAACAACTTGCATGGGGAGATACCTGATCAGCTTGCTAACTGTTTCAGTCTTGTAACTTTGTAAGTTTTTTCATTAATTTTTGTCCTGTTTATTTAGGCTTGCGTTGAGTTTTAATTAATGCTTCTCTTTGTATGACTAAGGAATGTCTCGTACAACAACCTATCTGGAGTTGTACCTCCTATGAGGAACTTTTCACGATTTCCACCAGACAGGTATTAGAGGAACAAACAAGTCGAATGTTCTCTACCTTACCTTTTCCAGGTCCTCTCGTTCAATTCTGTATTTGTAATTAACTGCACTCTGTTATCATGTCAGCTTCATTGGTAATCCATTGTTGTGTGGAAATTGGTTGGGATCAATATGCAGACCTGAGGTGCCAAAATCCAAAGGTAATGTCTATATGGTCTTAGGTCTTCCCCCTTCTTTGTTTTCCCCCCTTAACATCAACGTCATCTTTTTTTGCTTGTACACTGACTTGTCATCCTTTAATATTTATACTGCAGCACTATTCTCCAGAGCTGCAGTTGTATGTATGACGTTGGGGTTCATCACATTGCTATCCATGGTAATAGTTGCAATATACAAATCTCATCAACCAAATGAATTGGTTTCAAGATCTAGCAAGACTAATCAAGGCACGTCTTTCTATTTCCTTTCTTAGTTTTGTAAGAAGCCTTCAATGTTAGATCATCATATCATTATGATATTGTACTGTCTTCAGGTTCCTCCAAACTTGTTATTCTTCACATGGACATGGCTATTCACACTTTTGATGATATAATGAGAATCACCGAGAATTTGAGTGAGAAGTATATCATTGGTTATGGTGCTTCCAGCACGGTGTACAAGTGTGTTTTGAAGAATTCCCGACCGATTGCAATTAAGCGACTATACAATCAACATCCGCAGAACTTGCGGGAGTTTGAGACTGAACTTGAAACCATTGGCAGCATCCGGCATCGAAATCTTGTTAGTTTGCATGGTTATTCACTGTCTCCGTTTGGGAATTTGCTTTGCTATGACTATATGGAGAACGGTTCCCTTTGGGATTTGCTTCATGGTTAGTTGGCTTGCTTTGATCTTATTTACCAGTGTGACATTCACAATTTTTTGCTAATGTGGGTTTTGGTTGACATTAATTAGGACCGTCAAAAAAGGTGAAACTTGATTGGGAAACACGCTTGAAAATAGCTGTTGGCGCTGCCCAGGGACTTTCTTATCTTCACCATGATTGCAACCCTCGAATTATACACAGGGATGTTAAGTCCTCGAACATCTTGCTGGATGAGAATTTCGAGGCTCATCTATCTGATTTTGGCATTGCCAAATCAATTCCAACTGCAAAAACTCATGCCTCAACTTATGTACTTGGAACAATTGGCTACATTGATCCTGAATATGCCAGGACTTCTCGGCTCAATGAAAAGTCTGATGTTTATAGTTTTGGTATTGTCCTCCTGGAGCTACTAACAGGGAAGAAAGCTGTGGACAACGAGTCCAACTTGCATCAACTGGTATTTTCTCAAACACATCCCATTTCTAGACACGCAACAGTAATCGAAATTATCAGCTTTAGTTTTAGATTACCAAATAATTTAAGTTTTGGCTTTTCAAACTTTATTGACTTTGCATTGACCGTAATCCTTTTTTGTCCCAGATATTGTCCAAGACAGATAACAATACAGTAATGGAAGCTGTTGACCCTGAGGTTTCTGTGACCTGCATGGACTTGGCACATGTCAGGAAGACCTTCCAACTTGCCCTGCTATGCACAAAGAGGAATCCAAGTGAAAGACCGACTATGCATGAAGTTGCGAGGGTCTTGGTCTCTCTCCTTCCTGCACCTGCCGTAAAACCTTGCTCTGTTCCTCCAAAGGCTATCGACTATGCTAAATTTGTTGTTGACAAGGGACATCAGCAGCCAAAAGCGATGATACAGCATTCACAGCAGCAGGAGAATAACTCGTCTGATGCACAGTGGTTTGTTCGATTTGGGGAAGTTATTTCAAAGACCACCCTCTGATAGAAGATCAAGAAAACTCGTCTGACGTGCAGTGGTTTGCTCGATTTGGTGAAGTTATTTCAAAGACCACCCTTTGATAGAAGATCAAGAAATCTAGAACCACCAGTCCAACGTTTTTTGTCTACCATTTTGTACAAGAATTCAAGAATTTGAAGTAATACCAGCAGGAACCGGTTAGTTTAGTCAGCGGTTTAGTGCCATGTTTGGTGCACAAGTGCGGTTAGGATTTTGATCTGATGTAGCACAGTTATTACTAGTTACTACTAAAATCTTGGATTTTTACAAAGATTCAGATTTAGTTGAATGTTTCATCAGCAAAGCGACATTAGGAAAATCAATAGCTCTGATAGCAATTCTATTGGGAACTAAGAGAATCACGTATAATTCTATGTTCTACATGTCTTATTTCAATCCTCTGCTTAAAGATACTTCTTAACAAGATACGGTAAAGATATATACGATCCCTTGGGAACCAAGGCTGCTTTATGCTTATTACAAGAAGCCTCCTTTCTACTGAAAGAAATTCTAGGAACCACCTGCTCAATCAAGCTCCCATGCTTGGTGGCCACCATGTTTGCAAATCAAAATGCTAACTGACGAAGCATGATGTCCACGTTAACCCAATGCAGACGACTGTGTTTAGTACTGGATTATCATCGTATGTCAAGGCTCCTATTGCATTGAATAAAAAAAAAATAAAGAGAAAGGGCTGAGTTGCAACTTGCAACACTAAGACACTTTTACTCCTGAATCTAAGAAAGATTTTTTTCGTATAATTAAAATTTAAACCAGTGCTCCAAAAATGATTTTGAAAGGGAACAAATAAAGATCATCTCATTTGCTTTAGCTGTTGGAAGCTTGATATATGCTTAAGTTTACACAAGGTCTGACATTGTATTTGTTACGAGAATGTTAGGAAGATATTATAATAATTTAGGTATGGACCATTGGACAGCTACAAAGAAAATGATGGGGTATCTTCAAGGGACCAAAGACTACATGCTTACATATAGACGAACTAAAAATCTGGAGAAAATTGGCTGCTTAGATTCAGGCTTCGCTGGCTATGTTGATTTATGAAAATCAACATCTAGGTACATTTTTATGTTTGTTGCAGGAGCTGTATCTTGGAGAAGCGCAAAACAGACTTTGGCTGTTACTTCCACTATAGAGGCTGAGTTCGTTTCTTATTTTGAGACAATTTCACATGGTGTATGGATGAAGAGTTTCATTTCTACGCTTAAAATTGTAGATTCGATTTCTAAGTCATTGAGAATATACTGTGACAATTCAGCTATAGTTTTTATGGCTAAAAATAACAAAAGTGGTAGTCGAAGCAAACATATCGACATTAAGTATTTTGCTATAAGATAACATGTTAAAGATAAAAAAAGGGTTAGTGAACACGTTAGCTTTGAATTGATGATAGCTGATAATTTGACAAAATGCATGCCACCATTCAGATTTAAGGATCATGTAGAAAGAATAAGACTTGGTTTCTTTGTGTAGTTTTCATTGTAAGAAAGAATTTATTTTCAATGAAATTTTATTTCAGTTGTGATGTTTTCTCATATTTGTTTTCCTTTGTGTACACATTTATTTTGAGAAACATCGTCAAGTTTATATCTAGAATAAACAAGGGTTTATTCATGAAGTTATATGTACTAGTGTTTAAGAGACATGATGCATTGTGATACGTGGAAGATAATACTCAGTTTTAGAGGACCTATAGCCTTAATTCATGTATTTTATCTCTTATTGTGATAAATGATGGAATATATGGACTAAGTAGGAGAATGTTAGAACTGTTTCCCTAAAACACAAGAACAGCTTTCCCTAAATTGTGGTACTTGTTTTTATTCCATCAATAAGGACAAAGCTGTATGTTTTTTATGCACTACAACCCCCTATTTTATGCACCATATAAACAACTCTGTGATGGATAGTTGTATGGGATTTTGCACGGTTTGGTTCTTAAGCCTGCAGTCTCTCTTCCGTTTATTACACCATTGTTTTGAGATATTGTAAGGATTTATAAGCATCTAAACCAGGAGAGAGGCAGCAAGCTCCAAACCGAAGGAACATCAGCTGTGTTCTCGAATTACACAAAGAACGTCAATGGCTGAAGGAATGTTCGATCACATGTTTCTGCTTTATGATCTTGTATGTTTATTGCATATTAGATCGTATTTATTCCATCATATATGTATATGTTTATCTATATAACCTAATTCTAGAGAGTGAAAAATGAATTTTTTTTTCTTCTCTTTTTTTTTTTGTGGTTTATGCGGGCCCGAGTGAACTAACTGTGGGAATTTCGATCGATAAAATGAGAGACAGAGAGAGTGGGCACCCTCGTTTTATAGTGACCAAGTTGGTTTAAGGACTTGAAAACAAATACTAGCATTCTTTCAATTAATGAGATGAAAAACGTTGTATGTGATATGACGGTTATGCCCTCGATTATTGGGCTTTGTTTTATTTTTAATATGAGTTTAATCACATAATTGTAGCTGTTTCTTTTTAATTATTTCTCAACTTGTCTTTTTGTTTTTAAAAACTACAAAGTATTCTTTGAATTTTAAAAACTTTTTTTCAATTTCAACCCTATGAATAGAAAAAAAAATTGAGACAAACAAAATGACTACTCTTAAATAATTATGAAAAAATATTTGTGTATTAAAAACAAAAAAAATCTAAAAACAAAACGTCCAATTAAAGAATCTTAAGTTTTATGACTTTTTAAAATTTAATTGCTTTTTAAAATTTTCTCATAAAGAAATATATATTTCATAAACAAATTAGGCTTAATTAAGAGTATTTTTATCTTATCTATTTCAAACAAAAAATCTACATGGAATAAAATTTAAACAAGTTTTTCAAATTCAAAATATACCTTTATAATTTTTAAAATAAAGTTACAAATTAATAAATAATGAAAAGTGAGAGGTATAGTTATATAATTAATTTTTTTTATTTTTTATTTTTGATAATTTGTCTGTAGGATTTTTTATTTTTTATGAAAGTTTATAACTGGGATATTAGTTGGCAACTTGGCGGCCTTAGCCGGCCCCTTTTTCCTTTCTTTTTCAAAGAAGGGAAAAGCAAAATGGAAAAATATTTATGACGTGAATTGGATAATATTTTTTCGAAAGAGGGAGATAAGCAAAATCGATATTTCTATTTCCGTGTTAATGAATCAATGAATGTTATTAAGAAACGACAACGCGGTGTTAATTTTGAAAATTTGGTTGACAAATGACGGCCTCACGTTACATAATGTAACATTAGGTTTAGGTATTCTCCAATGTAATTTTGAACTCTGTGATTTGTGTGAATAAATGTATTGGAAAAAGAAATGTGATTAAAAAATAAAGTAATAAGAACGATAATTGTTTATTTTCTTTTTAATATTTATTTATTTATTTGACGGTGTAATAAAAAATAATTCAAATTTTTTTAATTTTGTGTATAAAAGACAAACAATTTAATTCTCTTTTTATATTTATTGTATTGTGTGAGATCTACAAAACTCATGTTATTAATTTTGTAAATAATCACCTTATTAAACCAAAAAAAAGAACTAATTTTTTCTCTTTTTAATTGATAAAAAGTAAATGTGCTCTTTGATCACGATCCAACAAAATGAATGGTTAAGATGACATGGTTTTTCATTTAGTATATTGTGAATTTGTATTTTGACTTTTTTTAAGGTGAAGGGGTAAAGAAAAAGAAAAGAAGGGGAGCAGTTGGGATGATTTTTAATTTATAAATACAATTTTTAAAAACATATATCCCTCCCGACTAGTTATCCTATCCTTTTCACTCATTAAATTTTTCCAGGTGCCTCAAAGAGGATGGAAGATATGGTATTAATGTTGAATTTATGTTTCATATGAGGAAAAAAAATACAGAAAGTTGAGCAACTTTTTTATAGTACTGTTATGGGCTTTGCAACAGCTCTGCACACAAAGAATGGGAACTGCATACTACATAGGGCTACGGAGTCGGTGCGATGCAAAACCTAAAATTATTCTCTTTTTTTAAAAATTCTTTTCATCTCCGTAAGGTTATAACCTCATTATAACAAAACAGTAAGCTTCAGTTTAATATATAGTTTACTTTTTAAACTGAGATTTATTGTTTTGTTAATAACGATGTTGTTACCATATAAGGTTGAGTAGGATTTTTTTTAATACTTTTGGCTTTTGCCATGTGCCATTGGCCACAACATGTATGGACGTGCATAATTGCCTTTTAGTCTTATATGACATGACAATGTGTTATTTCCATGTACAACAACTTCAACAAGGCAAATTGCTTTTGTCTTTATGCTGGCAAGTTCCTCGTGTGATGCCAATCCAAAAAAACTGTGTCCTGAAGCGAATTATTTTTATTCCATTTAAAGGGCATATTTTCTTTTTTTTGCATACGAAGTATGGTAACAAGGTTGCACGCTCCTACTATTGTCAATTCAAATTTTGGGAAAGATGAGGAAATGTCAAGGCCAAAATATTTGGAATGAAGTGGGCATGACATAACACCTTTATTTATTTATTTATTTATTTATTTTTGGGCAAAAAAGTGGACTATGGGGCACTGTGATTGTTTTGTTCCTCCATGATTCTTTAAATCGAGAAATTCAAAGGGTGTGTGGCAAAATGAGTTTTAACTGAAACTTTTGATTGCTACAATTTAAAATTATCACATGTGAGAGTGATCAGAAAAAGTGATTTATAGTGTGAAGTTAGACTATAATATTTAATTCAAAATTTTTATTTCTAACCTGACTTTCTAATCAGCGTAAATGGTACTAACGGTGGTATATTTGGTTTGGTCGAGAGAGAAAGAAAAATAGAAAAGATCCGATATATCATAATTAGGGAAAATGTCAATGAAAAAAGAAGTTGGTTTTAATATCACAAATGTTTTATGCGCTTTGGTGTTATAGTAAAAGGAAAATGAATTTTGATTTGTTATTGTTTTCCTAAGCCGATTTTTCTCGTCTATAATTACTTAACTTTATTTTGTTCTGTAATTTTCTCCTCTAAAAGGCTGAATTTTTATGTGCATGTTCTACTGTATTAGTCAGCTTCCTTAATATCATGGATATCATTTACACGTTAATTTCCAAATTTCTGCAGTTCTTAATTTTCCTGTCGTTTCGTTTTCATTGTTTTCAACCGTTGTTGTCGTTTTTTAGTGTGACAACCTTTTCTTTTAGATTTTCTTCTTTGTTAAGCGATATCGTTTATAGCATGTTCAGGTCGTTTACATGCTCATGTCCTCCGAATTTGTTATCATTTTGAATGTTTTTGATGATTCTATTGTTTTGTTTTTTTGCTTTTCCTTTTTTTGTTTTGGTTTAGTTGTCTTATTGTTTGTCGTTTTCTATAGATGTCGTTTTAAACTTGTCGTCCGAAGGCTTATGAGTTATCTCATTTGATTTTTTTTGGTCGTTTCTAAACGTATTGTCGTTTGTTATTTGGTATCGTTTTCAAGTATCATTGTTTTCAAAGGTTGTGGCTTTTTCATTTCATACCTTTTTAAAGATTCTTGTCGTTTTTAGTGTTTCGTCGATCGCACTTTCATGTCGTTTGTTCCAGTCCTCCAAATTTGTTGTCATTTTGCTTGTTTCGTTACAGTTATTTTTACACTGCCGTTTCTATAAATGTCGTTGCTACTAGCTTCCATGGCTTACGTCGTTTGTTTCTTTTGGCGTCGTTTCCAAACGTGCCTGTCATCTCATATTAAACGTCGTTTTTTACTTTCACTCGTTTGAATATTTATGTGGTTTTTATTTTATTTTTTTTGTTGTTGTACTTTTTTTTAAAGGAAAATGAATATATTTCGTTCAACAAAATGTCCCAAACAACATGATATTTGTCGTTTTGTTCCGTTCAACCTTTCCTCTTGTTTGCTTTTTATTATTTTTCTTGTATTTTTGTCCCTTGTTCGTATATTGTTGTCGTTGTCTCCATCTTGATACCTCGTCGTGTCAAACCTAAACGCCGATCAAAGATACACGTGGCAATCATCGACTTCGGTAGCGTCGTCCGCCCTCTGCCATTCCAGTGATCATCGACCCTCTACGCTCTGCCAAAACTTTTGTCTCACATCACCAAAAAAAAAAAAAAAAAATAATAATAAAATAAAATAAAATCGCAATCTCCGCTCCTTCCTTATCCCGGACTCTTGATCCCTTTTCCCTTTTCCCTTTTCCTTTTTCCTTTTTCACTTTATCAATTTCTCTCTGTGTTTCAAGCGAAAAAAGGGTCTCACTGTTAAAAATGATTAGAGGATTCTATCTTCTGCTCCAACTTGCCTTCTTATTCGCCCTTTCAGATGCCAAATTAAGCATCATACAGCCTCAACCTGCTAAATCTTTCAACATCAGCTCTGTCCAGGTGTGAATCTCAATTTTGTGCCAAAAAAACATATAATTCTTTCTTTCCCAATTTTTATTTTTTATTTTTTATTTTTTAGGCGAATTAAATTTTTTTTTTTTTTCTGTAAAAGAATGCTAGGACCTGTTCTTATCACGTTGTAATAACCACAAGCTGTTCCTCAACCATATACACAAGGGATGAGATTAGTATCTCTTTTGGCGATGCTTATGGCAACCAGGTTCGTTTCTTTTTTTTTATTTTTTGCTAAAAAAATTCTCTTTTTTTTTTCTTAATTCTAAATAAGTGAAATTGGAAAATCAGATTTACGCACCGAGGATTGACGACCCATCATCAAAAGCATTCGAAAGATGTTCTTCTGATACATTCGAGATAAGCGGTCCATGTGCGTACCAAATCTGTTATGTGTATCTCTACAGAACCGGACCGGATGGTTGGAAACCGGACACCGTGAAGATCTACGGTCCTTATTCCAAGGCTGTTACCTTTTACTACAACACTTTCGTTCCAAGCGATATTTGGTACGGATTCAACTTGTGCAATGCTGCTTCTTCGTCACAACGCCAACGTTTTGGTCAGAGGTGGTTCTTCGTGATTTTAGGGCTGTCTCTTCTTTTATCGTGAATTTACTACACTCCTTAATCATGGATCTTTTTATTATGGATAGAACACTTTGTTTGAACTATCATCCTTGTAGCCAAAGATTATACGAATTAGGAAACACCGGTGAAAATATTGTTATGAAAATCTGTATTTTCAAGTGTTAGATTAGATACATATCATCCATAATGACTAGAGTTTTGTTGAATGCTTTTATGTTACATTGAGATTACAGTGAGCAGGATAATGAAATTCGAGATATCAAACATATTGTTTTTTGGTAGGAGGGAAAAGTGGAAAGATGGATAGGGTGCGGGCATTAGTGAGAGAATTTCAAGACTTATTTATAGTGTGTTTGGCAACGAAGTTCAAACCACAACATTGAGGTTATTTTTTCTCTCGTAAAATTGGTTTGAATTATATTTCCAAATGATCTATTTGTATTGGTAAGACGAAAAGAGGAAGAGGAAAAAGAGGAGAGAATGGATTGGTTGAGGGATTCAAGCCAATTTTAATCCCGTATGGTGAATAGAATCCATACAAAACACAATAAGTGAAACTCTCCTCTCAATTTTCCTCACCTAGGTTATATGCTTTCCTTACGTCCTACTTTCTTTCATTGCGTCAAGGTTGAGGCTAGAATATTGTTTGGAAGTAGTGGCATGACCGCAATCATGAAAATATTATCTCGTAGGTTGTTTGGAAAATAATAGTGCTTAGAACTAAAAATTGTAGCATATGTGAGCTTTATATTTTAGCTATTTTTTTAACATTGTTGTAGTATGCTCACTTGAAAATTTTTTCTTGAACTTTTTTTCTCCCTAATCTATTCTTTTTACTCCTCTTTTTTGTGTTTGGGTTTTTTGCTACAAAATTAGAAGAAAAAACATTGATCTTTAAAGCCTAAGAAAATGAGACAGAAGGAGGTTATTTGTCAAAAAAAAAAAGTAGGGGATATAGTGATGCATTTTATAAGTCGAGGGTTCAAAATAACATAAGTGATATAGCTTAGGGATAAAATATAAAATTATTTTGCAAAAAACCATCCAAAAGCTAACGGAGTTGAATGAAGGGGGAAACTTACTAACGGAACAAAGTGTGAGAGATTAAGTGGTAAAGTCAGTTGACAAAGTGACATAAATGATATAGCTTAGGGGAAAATGTGAAAATAATCCATCTTGTCATTAGGAAGACAGGATTCAGGAAACTAATTACTGACCAAGTGACTAGCTTGATCAGTTTTTTGTTCTTTTTGCATCACTGGAATTAGTCTTTATTTCAATTCGTTAAAGCAAAAATCAGCTCTGATGGTGTTTGTGAAATGAGTTGAAATTGAAAGTTAGAAATAAAAATACTATAACATGTAAGAACTTTAGATTATAACATATTTTTGTTTTACACTATAGCATGTGAGAGTTTTACACTGTTTGAGTTAAAATTGAGTTTGTCAAACACCCTGTAAAATTACTGGATAAGCAAAAAGAGAATTCATCTTTGAACGACAATGCTTGAAAATGCCGATTCATTAGTGAAAAGCCTTGGTCTCAGCAATAGGGGTCCTGGACGATCTTTGTGCAGGATAAGCATAAAACACTATACTGAAGTCTGCAACAGGCTTGGCGTTCATACAGCACTCAACTAAAAAATGACAGGTTATTCCACACACTATGGGATATATCATCGTGAAATTCTGGTCATAACGAGCAAACCAGTGATTTATCTATTCTTAAGTCAGAATCAAATCCTCTTTTTGAAATGGCTTAAGAAAAATCGCTTTGGTTTATTTACTCTAAAAGCTACTTTTTAACATGTTTGTATCGATCTTAGAAAAGTGTTTTTTAACTTTTATAAGTACTGTTAAAAAAGCCAAGCATTTAGTGCCTATTAAAATAGTGTTTTATGAAAAGTTTTTTTATTTATATTTTTTTACCTTATTTTGAATAATAATAAATTAAAAATCCATATATATTTTTAAATTATACTAGTTTTTTTATACTAATAAGAGTTTTTTTACTAACTAAACATGTTTAAAAACTCTCGTGAAATCAAAAAGTATTTTTTCATTAAAAGCTAATTAAAAAGCCTTGATATATACTTCTTAAAATAAAAACGCAAGCTATCTCAAATGGGTGCCAATCACTAACCAAATTTTTAGCACATAAGAAAATAATGAAGTCCTGCTGCGGGAAGCCAAGTCTAGCGAAACCAAGCCTGAAGTTCCAACCCAAATATGAACACTACGCCTTAAGAATTAGGCAGCTTCAACAACTATTTTGCCTATGGCTTCAATAGTCGATCACCGGTTTACCATATCAAGCATGGCATGCAAGTGAAGTTGCAAGCCTCACAGCAAGCATGCATTAATGGCGGAACATCTTGATGCACTTGGGAATAGAATTCAAAGTGAACAAAATACCTGGTTTTCTCTTATGACTATAATGGGAATGCTGAAAATACGTACATCAAGTAACCAAATTAGGACCAACTTGGCATGACACTCTTACGAAAGTTTTTAAGATTTTTTTTTTTTTTGGGATTATGAATGAAAGTCTAAGAAATTAAATGCCACGAAAATGTGTCAACGGATGAAATTGAATTTTGGATCAAAATTTGAAGGTGTCCACCCCGTTGATAGTGTGAGAAAGATGAGGGTGCCATGTTCATGCCAGAGGTGGAGCATAAAAATTAGTGAGAGGAGCGAAGATGTGATTAAACTAATGAGATAAATGGTGAAATTGATTTTAAGGATGTTAAATGTAATTTTTTTAGGAGGAAAAATATAATTTTTATAAAATTTCATATATAAAATTACAAGAAAAAATGTTTAGAAGACAACCGTCCATCTTCATCCTTATGTGGTTTCGTCTCTAATTATGGCAAATTTGCACCCAAACTCTATTTGAATTTGTCAATCAAAGTTAAAAGGTTTTTCTACAGTGTAAACCAAGCAACGTATAATATAACCGAAATTATGTAAATTTGACGATTGAAAGATATATATTTATCCGATCTATATAGGTGAGTCACTTTTTAATATCTACATTAAAAATGACAAAAGGAAAACGAAAACAAAAAGAAAAAGAAGTGAGAAACTCACACGTGTGAAGTTCAGGGCCGTCCATAAGAATCCACCTTCTAATGATCAGCATAGAGCTTGTGAATACTGAACTATGATGGAGAACTGAATGATTACATGAAACTTGCACACAAAATCTCACACCGTCTCACGTGCAGTCTCAGAGTCTCTCTCTCTCTACTCCCCCAACTACCAACGAACCAACCAAATCCCATCCCCACGGACATCCCAAGGCCCACACGTCCCAGCCAAACCAAAACTAAAATCTCCCCAAACGGAATTCGACCCCAATTCCCCGCCAGAACCGCCGCCATGCGGCTGATAGTGCCACTCCAGGGCGTGGTCCAAGGCAGAGGAGGCCTCATCTGGGGCTCTCTCATCCCCTGCGCCCTCTTCTACTTCCTCCAGTTCTACCTCAAACGACGCCGTCCTCCCTCTCCCTCCTCCAACCCTCCCTCGCCGTCGCCCTCCTCCTCTGACCTCCAGAGGTCCTCCTCGCGTTCCAACCTCTCCACCCGCGGCTCCATTGGCCGCGTCCGGATATCCTCCCGGGCCACCTCCATCGCCAGGCCGAACGGCTCGCCGTATTACATTGGCCTGGATAAGGCTGCGCTGGATCCGTACGACCGCTTCGATAACCCTAATGGAGTTATTCAGCTCGGTTTGTCCGAGAACAGGGTGAGAATCTTTGTCGCTTTGCGCGGTTGTTTGACTTTCTGTTTATTTGGTTGTGAATTGAGTGGATTTAGATTCGGCGCAGCTGTGTTTTGACCTGATTGAGAAATGGATTTCTGAGAATTTGACCAATTCGATAATCGGAATTCATGGTGGGGACTTGAATATTAGCGGCATTGCTGCGTACCAGCCATTTGATGGATCGACTGAACTAAAAGTGGTATGAGTGACTTCTTTTGTGTAGTATGTTTATCGGTTAATTGTGATGTACATATGTGATATGTTTTGCTTCTGGAATTTTCAGGCTATTGCAGGTTTCATGTCTCGGGTTACGGGAAGATCGGTCACGTTCAATCCGTCGCAGATTGTGTTGACGGCTGGTGCGACCCCTGCAATTGAGATATTAAGCTTCTGCTTGGCGGACAGTGGAAATGCACTTCTTGTTCCCACGCCTTACTATCCTGGGTAATTAATTACTGATAGAACTAGTTTTTTCTTAACAAGAATGGGAGCGATTTTAATTTGTGATTTGTGTGGCATATCTTCTTTGGCTGTTAATTGTAAAAACAATGTGCAGTTTTGACAGGGATATTAGATGGCGAACTGGGGTGGATATTATTCCTGTCCATTGTCGTAGCACTGACAACTTCACTTTGAACATGACTGTGCTTGATCAAGCATTCAATCAGGCAAGAAAGCGAGTAAAAGTGCGCGGACTGCTTATTTCTAACCCTGCAAATCCTGTTGGGAATGTGTTACCACGGGACACACTGTGCAGTATTTTAGATTTTGCCCAGGAGAAGAACATACATGTTATATGTGATGAAATATTTGCGGGGTCTATGCATGGACACGAGGGCTTTGTGAGCATTGCAGAAGTTATTGAGACAGAGAATTTTGACAAAAGTAGGGTTCATATAGTATACGGGCTCTCGAAAGACCTATCAATTCCTGGATTTAGAGTTGGTGTTGTTTATTCCTATAACGAGAGTGTTTTGGCAGCAGCTAAAAAGTTAACAAGATTTACTTCGATTTCTGCTCCGGCTCAGCGTCTTTTGGCATCGATGCTTTCCGATGAGAAATTCATTGAGGAGTACATGGAGACCAACAAAAAGAGGATACGGGTTATGTACGACTTGTTTGTTGCAGGCTTGGAATCCTTAGGAATCAGGTGCGCAAAGAGTGATGCTGGTTTTTACTGTTGGGCTAATATGGGTGAATTAATTTCATCATACAGTGAGAAAGGGGAACTTGAGTTATGGGATAAGCTCTTGAATGTCGCTAAGATCAACGTAACTCCCGGGTCAGCCTGCCACTGCATAGAACCAGGGTGGTTCCGATGTTGTTTTACTATGATGACCCAAGAGGATATTCCTGTAGTTATAGATCGGATCCGAAGAATTGCCGAAACTGGTAAATCTTGCAGTTGAAGACTTGATGTACCCGGTTCTTCAATTTTATTGGATTCATTCCTTTTGCTTGCGGGTTTTTTTTTTTTTTTTTGTAAGATTTACATTTTGGTTTGAGTCCTATGTGGATATACAAAGTTCTTTGCTGAAGCTTAATAAAATTTCAGGTAATTGCTTTTGGTGTACTTGTTATTTGCATAATTTTGATATTCAATCACAGTTGTTTTTGTTACAACCATTGCCAAACCAATTTTACAGGAGAAGCAAGGACAAGAAAGTTAAAAAGAAAAGGAAAAAAAAAAAGAGAAAAAGACTCTAAATAGGATGCTCACTGCATGCACACACTCGTATTCCTTCCAGGTGCCTTCGTTTTTTCTGGCATATCTACCTATTTATAGGGTGTGACAAGCATGGACACCAAGTAAGTAGCTCAACTTGATCCGACATTTCCAAGGCCAACAAGGCCTTCATTTAGTGCTGGTTGTGTGGTACACTTTTGGACACATTTCAAACTTTTCTAAACTTCATCTACATCAAGCCCCAGCAGCAGAAAACTTAAATGACTCTGAAAGAGGACAAAGGATCTAATTTGAAACTTCCAATGAAGCTTTTGTTTTTACCATATGAGTTTCAGTCGTGGCAATTTCTTTCTATTGCTGCACAAGCCATCTAACATCTTGCTGCCATTTGCGAATATGCAGCATCCTAACGCTCTTCCCTTAATGAATTCCTGTCAATGTTGCATCCAGGCAAGTATATCAATTTTTAAGATCACCTTTGCAAAATACTGGATTATCAGTTATTCAAAAGTCCGTCCATTATAGTAATTATAATGTTAGAATGTAATTTATTATTCTTTGTGCAATAGCATCAAAAGGACATATAGTTTCCCATAATTTGAATTATAGCAGTGCAAATAGAAGCAAGAGCCGGGATATTTACCATTGATAGATTCTGTTTTCTCATTTGAGCAGCCTTTCTTCGGTAACTTCTCCTTCGGCTCATCATTATGAGCTCTCCTAGTGTTGGTGGCCTCTTTACGATGACGTTACCAGTGTTTTCATGATCAAAGTTTTGATTCCACCGTTGTGGTGGTGGAGTAAGTGGTGCATCCGAGTTCCCAACCTTTTCAAGAAATCCTGATTTGGGCGGAAACAGTGGGAAGAGGCATTCCAAGAAAGATGACCCCACAAGGCTTGAAGTTCCAGTTGCATAGCTGCTTGTGCTGCTCTGTGTTTCAGATGCCGGTGAAGCAGGGGATTCTAGTGGACCACTGTTGTCTTCAGTCAACGAGATGTTCTGTGCTGGAACAGCAGTAGAAATTGCTGCGGATGAAACCAGGCAGTTTGCTAAGAGAGAAGGAGCCGAACTATACGAATCATCCGTTTTGGAACCAAATGTTTCAAGATCCAACTTATACATACTGTGTTGTCCTTCTCCATCACCCACATTGCCGCTGCTATCTTCGTGGTTGTCTTCATTAACATTGACATCCTTGTACGAATAACTGTCAATTGGGGGTAATAACAATAGAGCAGTTGCCGATTCTTGTGATGACTGCAAAAAAGATGGTAATGGCGTCCCGGGCTTTTCTTCCCATTTGAATGGAACCGAGGCAATCAGCTTAACTGGTGGGAATATTGGAACTGATCTAACTGAGGGAAACTCCGGTTTCCAATCCTTTTTAGCTATTCCTGGCTTTACTTCCCAGAGGAATGGAACTGAGGGGGGTTGCCTGACATGCTTCTTGCTGGTAGTGGAGGTTTGAATCAGTTCTATTTCTGCCATTTTGGAACTGATGCTTTTTCTGTTTACTGTAACGTTCCATTATAACGAGGGAAACCAAAGTGGGTTAGAAAGTTTTGTTACTAACATTGTTTGTGCCAACTGCTCCATCCTTGAAGTGATTAGGGTCACCTGCTCTCTCTCAATCTTGTGGGAGGGTCAATTGTACACATGAAACAAATCCAACAGAAGCTGAAGCTTTTGGGTTTTACTAAATAGTGGTTAAATGTATTTGAGTCCAACCGATTCTAATTGGATTGGATAATACGTTTTGTCTTTTGAAAAAACAGAGAGGACAGAGAACCTTTTTTATTTTTTTATTTTAATTTTAATTTTTATTTTATGCCTAGGAGAAATGGAGAGAAGTTAAGGATGTTGAAAATCATTTTCAAGATCTGAAGCTTTCACGTAGGAAAATGGATTAATGTGATATTGTCTTCAACGCAAGGATGACTCGTAGGTACCGTAAACACATTGACTAGTTATTAACGGGAAAAAGGAAAAATGACTGCTTTTTTATTATAGTATGGAATAACTTCAGGCTATTTAATAACTAGAAAGTTTGTTCTAATTATACTTGTCAACTATCTTATACTACTTATACTCTTTTTCTTTTAGAGGTATGCACTATCACGTTAGATTCGGTCAAAATCATATAAAGATTCGGTCAAAATCATATAAATTTACAAAAATAATACTGTAAAACTTAACACAAATTTAATATACCTTATCTTAAAAAAATCATTTTTTTCCATACTATTTTCCTTTGAAAATTGCCTCATCATTCTTTTTACTTTGATAATATTATAAATAATGATAGAGCCAAGATTTATTCGTAAGGGATTAAATTTTTTTTATCAAGATTATATTAATGTTTATAGACTTGATAAAATTGAATATTTTATTATTTAAAATCTAAATGTTTGGCCCAATAAAGTATAGAAAACTATTAATTGAAGAAAGTCAAGTCTAATTTATACTACACATACAAATTATATTAAAATTAAAACCACTATATTAAAAAAATAAAAGCTGGGGGCCATGTTCTTTTTCCGTCGCTGATTACAAAGACGTCCCTAACTATATATTTTACATTAGTCCTCTTAAAAGTCATGAAAATCGCAGTAGTGTTCATTTGTTAATGAAATGTGATTGAAGCGTATTTTGATTTTATGCAGGCTCAAAATTCTATTTGTGCGGCCCTTTTACGTTTTTTTTTTTTAAATTATTTTGGTATCTTATGTTTTAAGTAAATATCATATTTGTACTTTGTAGTTGGAAAAATATTAAAGCTATTCTTGTAGTTTTTAAAAATATTATTTTAGTATCCTGAGTATGTGTTTTTAGACATAAAATTATAAAATATTGGTATGAAATTTTTCAAATAACAGAGTGCTAATGTGATATACTTTTAAAACACGAGTATTAAAATGATAACATCTCTGTTTTTTGAGTTTTAAATTCAAATTAGCTTTAAAAGTATTGATAGTGATGAGTGCTGGTCTAGGCAATGTACCTGTGTATCTTTTTATGTAAAAATAAAACAAATTGTAACCTTTGGAACAAATGAATAACTAGACTCAAAGTGGGACATATTCCCCTGCGAAATACAAGTCCTTTGCTCTTAGGGGCGGGTGAATAGAGGACTACTTTTTTTAGACAATTATTACTTTTTTTAACTTGGGATAAAAAATTCAAATTGAGTCAAGTGTAGCAATACTATTAGCTATGTCTGCAACTAACTTTAGACAATTGAACTTCAAACATCCTTTTTTTTACATTAAGAGGCCGTGGGCAAGAAGTGGTTTCAACTACTAACTTAATCATAAACAGTGTAAAACTTTCATATATTACAGTAAAAAAAAAAAAATTATAATAATATAAAACTTTTATATATTACAATAAAAATAGTTCTAACTAATGATTATAATTTTGATCACCGTACCAAACCCCACACTAACAAATACTAGTCTTCATTATATGCCTAAAGCCAACTTCTTTTTATCCTTCGGCCCAATGGACAACACTGTACTCACACGTGTTTACTATACAAGGAAGGCACATGCGGTGGTAAACACTGGTAATGTCATTTGAGTAGTTTTCTTACTATATTTCACTAGACAACACTCTTTTTTTTTGGGTTATTTATGTTTTTATACTATATATTTTAAGTTTACTTAAACATCATATCTTTAGTTTTTGATCCTATCGATTATATACTTTCATATTAGATGTAATATACAAATACATATTTTCTGATTAATCTTTAATTTTAAGCTAAGAAATTGCTCAAAATACTCTCAAATTAAAAAATAAAAGATTTTTAAAAACTTAAAAAACTTTATATTAAGGTTTTTTGACTCTAAAAATATATAAAATACTCTAAAAAAAGGAGTGTTTTGTGTGTGTTTGTTTTTTTTTTTTTAATTTTAATTTTTTTCTCTCTTTTACTTAAATATACTTTGGTAATTTTAAAAGTTAAAATTAATTATTAACTGGGGTAAGATATAGATTTATATATTAAATTTAATCTAAAGGTATGCATTTGATAAGATAAAAAAAGTATAGTTTTTAAAATAACTTAAAACAAATGGTATAAAAAAATAAATATCCTTTTTTGATTTTCCAAGTGCTGTACAATATACTCCAATGGACAACACTATATCCAAAAAAAAAGAAAAATTCTGTTTACACCGATATACTCCGATGTGCTCTATAGGTTATTAGTGGAATATAGAATGCAACACATATTCCCCACATTCAAAGTGCAATCTACCACAAATCCACAACAAATACACATCATTAATCTGAGAATTTATTTTATTTCTAAGGATGTTTCGATCTACTGCCTATAGGCAACAGAAGCAATTTTTCACTTCGTCACATATAACCTTTTCTATTAGACCCAAAGTTATCCAATTTTTTCTCTTTAAAATCTGACTGATCAGCCAGGGCATATGAAATCATAACGTGTCGTTTGGTATGAACTGATGCATAGTAAAAGGGAATATAAAAATATTACTGTCCAGCTCCTAACTAATTTATTTATTTATTTTTCCATATGTAATAGAGCAAAGCGATTCCAGAATTTCTGATTGATAGACTGTAAATAAACACATAATAACAAATCACAATTATCTCTCTTATAATTATAGAATTCTCCAGTTAAAAAAAATTAGAATTACAAGCAATAAAATTGGAACCGCAAGAAAAAGTGGCTTTTCTTCCTCTTTTATACCCTCCACTCCTGCTTATCACACTCAAGGATCTTGGCCAGATCTTGGTCATTCCGGCCTCGGAAATAATCAGTGTTGCAAGCATGAGCCTCTGGTAATCGGTGAATTCCGGAGAACAAGTCACATCACCGGGAACGGACCCCGTCAGCCCCACCTTTATGTTGCAGCTCTTGCACCGGTTTTTTCCGCCTCTCGAGCCACTACTACAAAATGCAGTTTAGATGATGCCTGAAAGACGATATAAAAACCGTCGTTATATCTGCATATCAAAAGCGCGGCACGGAGAACTTTGCCTTTTGAAAATTACTACCACGCTTTAGACGATTGTTTTTAGAAAACATGGTCTAATATTTTACTCCCACCATTACTTTGGACCCATATGCGAAGTGAAAATTTTGAAGGGCATTTGAAAAAACAAAACAAAACAAAACAAAAACAAAAATGAAAGCTCTCTTTTCCTATCAAAAGAATGCAAAGCATACACAAACTTATTTTGCCTCTCCCTTGATAGAGACCCAAGTATGCACCACTAAGATCCCACTGCTAGAGCTTTTAGGAAATTTTAATGCCCCTAAATTAGGCTTTTCTACAATGACAAAATAAGATTTAAAAAGAAAAATAAAGATTTATGGATTTGTAATTAAAGAGATTATAGAAGTGCCTCTACATGATAAGCAGATTATAGAATGATCAAAGCTTGAATTATAGGAATGATTAAAATGCTCAACGATTCATCTTCGGAAACACCAGCTTTGTTCATATAACATTGAATCGATTTGACAACGTCAACTTTTCTTAACTCGTCCAAATAAATTTCATTGGAACAACAACAACAACAATAATCGGTCCTCTACTCAAACTTCCATTAATTTGGATACAATAATTAGATTTTTTTAACATTATCAGTCATATATATTTTTTCTTAAAGTAACGATCTAATCCTCAAATTCTTTCGTGGTCAATTATTATTTGGAGATTTGGATTTCACTGATCAATATCTTTGATTGGCATTGGTAAAATATTAAGTTGCTTTGCTTTATTCTTTTATTTTTAATTTAATAAAATTGTGCTTCTTTTTATTTGAAGTAACAAAAATACTTGGTGGCCAATATATTATATGGGTAAATCATTAAAAATATATATATACATTCCGAACAAACCGTACTAGGAAAGGGGGGAAAAAAAAGAAAAATAAATTTACGTAACAAAAATATACGAAAAAAAATCCTTTCTTCCACGAAGTACTGGTCGGTACGTTTTAATTGTATTCCGCTTCGTTTTCGGATTCTATATATACTGTTTACTTCGTCATAGAGAATAGAATTATCATTTAACCTTAAATATTTCGTACGGATTTGCTTGTTTCGTTGCGTTATTTTAACAAATTTTTGTCCTTTTCGGTTTAAGATTTTCTGTTAATTTTTAGTTTCTTAACACTTTCGCCGGGCATGCAAAAGCAGCAAAACTATAATATTAAGAATTAATTTAAGCATCTAATCCAAATAAACGGTTCAATTACAATCAGATTTCTGGTTCAACCTTCTAATCAAAGCTCAAAAAAACTCTCAAAAATCTCAGAAAATAACTCTGCCAATTATTTCTCTAATTTTATTATCTCAATTAGCTAGCCACCAAGCCATAATTAAAGTGTGCTGTCTTGAGGAAAACAAATGGAAAGAAATAAAAAGGAGGGATTTGGCCTGATGTTTAGTATTAGAAGTTTAGCTACTTCGAGATTTCTATAGTTTTCATCTGCACTTACAAATGGTCTCATATAGCACGCATATTGCTCGTAGTATTAAAATGGATAAAATGATCTAAAATATAAGCAGATGTATAAAAACTTATATTAATAGGAAAAAAAAAGCCATGTTGGATGACACAATCTGTTTTTTTTCTTTTAACGTATATTTTTTGTTTTAAATCTTCATAGCTTTTTACTATTTTTGTCTCTCCTAAAACCCTCACGCATCATTTTTGTATAATATTTTATCTAAAAACAAACACGACTATTAAAGGAGCCAAAACTGTGTATTTTAGAAAGGTCAAGATAAAAGTGAATGGCAAAAATCAAACGGAAACAATTGCATAATAACCCTGAAATATTGGATGTGTCAAATAAACAGAGCTCTTTAGGAGACCAAAAAGAAGAAGACGTTTCGAATTTCTGGTTAGCCACTTGCAAAGCCAAGAGATTTCTTTATTTATTTACTTTTCCAGGGAAGTAAAGCGCCCAAGACATTTACTTGTTACAGACTACGTAGGAAGAAAAAAAAAATGAAAAAAAAAGGGTTTAATATATGAGGCGTATATAAGCAAGTTGGAGGGGCCAAGGCTTTTCTGCTCCCTACTTTAATAGTTTAACACTCTAGAAATTAACACATCGACTTGGTTTTCTTGTGGGCACTACTAGAATCAATGGGATTTCTCAAGAGAAGTTTGACGTTCAGTTTTGTATCAGAGACGTTAAAAATGATAAATGAATATAGATTATAACCCTAGTCTTCCAAGCTAATGACGATACAGTACAAAAAAATTGACTTTTAGTTATAACAGTTTTTAACAAAACTTTTAATCACAACATTTTATCATGACCAAAATACATTTAGTCACAACTTTTAGTTGAATTTTTTTTGTGACTAAAACTTTTAACCACAGGGTTTTTAGTTATGGAAACATTTGTGACTTAAATCTCGTGGCTAAAAGTTTTAATTACAATAAAAATTAAACAAAAAGTTATAACTAAATACATATTTAGTTGTGACTAAAAGTTTTGCTAGAAATTATTGTGATTAAAAAGTCTAATTTTTTTGTTTAGTGACATACTCGTATTTTTAAGAATTACAAATAAAAAAAGAAAATGTCACATTCACCCAAAAAAAAAAAAAAAAGGATGTGCGCTTTGGTGATCCATATCCCGAGGAACAGATTTAACAATCGCATTGCAGGTGTATACAGATACAATAGTCCAAATCTCTAGCTACTTCTTATTGCGTGGTCTACATTCACCTTCAATTGTAGGCTAGATGACTGTGGTGTATAAGTAATGGTTTTGAGTCCTAATGTAAGAAATAGAGAGCTATAAATTATTTCTCCCTACAAGTTAATAGTTCCACAGCATTTAAGTAGTGGAAAGGAGTCGTATAGGTACATTGAAGAATTGTTATGTTACGTCCACACACATAACGATTTGAGGGATAAGAATAGTATGGAAAGCCAGGTGACTGAACATTTGCTTCTAAGAAAATTCTGGTTGAACGTGCCCTTTTTTGTCTTTAAGAGATATGAAATATTGATATAATTTATATTTATGTCAATTAGCAACATGAGTTAGTATTTGGACAACTACCATTTTTTTTTTAACTTGCGCAGCACCACTCAGCCAATATTCTCCAACAATTTAAAGGCCTACGTTTCTTTGTGAAATCACAAGATCTCTTTGCAAATTATTTGTTAATTAGTGGTTGACTGGCTAAGTACAAGGAAAAATCTCTCTCTTGTAGAGTGGTATTTAAATATAGTGGAAAATTTAAAGCTTATTTATACGAAAATAGTACAAGTATATATTAGTCCTCAAAATAATACATAGCCAAATTAACACGTTGAAGCGAGTCTAAGTTCTTTCTAGAAAATTAACAACACGAATTCAAAAAAGAAATCGATATAAAAGTATACTTATTGAGGACATGATATGTGTTTTATTATTTATTAGTGTAATATAGAGGTGTATATGATATATCCGCACGTTCAGAGGGCAATCTAATGCAACAAACACACGCCATTAATTTGAATATTTTATTTTGTTTCTATGGAATTTTTTTATTTAGTTTTGAATTACTGCATATAGGTTATAGAAGCAATTTTTCACACAGATTAAGTTCTTTTTGTATGATGTGTAATTCGTGGTAAAAAAAATTAGTCTACAATGCGTTTATTACACGTTTTTCATTAATAATAAAGCAAAACGTTGTTAAATTTCTAATAGATTAACCAAGTAATTAAACGCGAAATAATGGAATATTTCTCTCTTATTATAATAATCTCCAGTTAAAATAATGGAATATTTACAAGCACCAGAATTGGAACCATATTAAAAAAAAAAATAGTGGAACCATAAACCTGATCGGAAACCTAAACCAAAAGGAGGACTATTCTTCATCTTTATACCCTCCACTCCAACTTATCACCCTTAACGATCTCAGCCAAATCTCCGTCATTCCGGCCCCGGACAGTCTTGTAATCAACGTTGCATGCATGAGCCTCCGGTAACCGGTGCATTCCGCAGAACAAGTCACCGCACCGGCAACGGAACCCCGTCAGCCCCACCTTCCTGTAGCAGCTCTTGCACCGGATTTTTCCGCCTGTCGAACCCCCTGACTGCGCGGTGATGTCAGAAACAACGACGTCGTTTTTGTACGCTGAAGAAGACCATACATGATGATGACCAGGCTGATCAACGGTCACGAATGTCGAACTCGCCGTGATCATCTCTCTCTTGAGGAACTGCTTGTAGCACACGGAACACATGTTTCGGTTCTCCGCTGTTCCAAAGTAGCCGCAACCATTAGCACAGAGAATCGGCGGGTCCATATTGATCGATCCTTTTGCACGCTTATATTTACAAAACTGGTTAATCTCCCTCTATTATCTCCTGCTTCTTAACGATCTCTTATATAATCAAATTGGCTGTTGATCTATTCTTGTATAATTTTGCAGTAGTAAATTTTCCATCTCTGACTGTGGGGTATATAAAGAGGTTTGGTGAAGATGATCTTTGCGAATATGAATTTGAGTTGGATTTTATTTTAGAGGCGGTGATGATCGTTTGGAAAGTTCTAGAGAATGTCCTGATTAAGTAGGGATTGATTAGCTTTTAGTATGCATGAAGTTTTTTTTTTTTTTAATATTATCAGTATCTTTTTTAAGGGATTTAGTTGATTTATTTATCCAAATATATATATTTTTTTTTACGTGAGGTTTTCAGCTTTCTACCTATTTCCTTGTTGCATATAACTTTTAATCTATATGGGAGTTAACAGTTTTTTATGAATTAAAATAAAAATAAAAAATAACAGTAAAACCTTAAAAAATAAAGTTACCCGAGGCTTAAGTGAAAACTCTCAAATCAAAAATAAAAATATAAACGACAATTAAACCACAGTTTAATGTAGCACCTTAAATTTAATAATATAAACTGTCGTCGTCATCATTTTAACCCTCAACGTATTTTAATACAGTCACAGAAAGTAACAATTGATGCTTACATTATCATGAAGAACATTCTTAGTAATTGAAACAGTCCCAACGTACATAGCTACATAGCTTCCTCAACTATTTTTCTCATAGCCACCTCACACTTAGTGAGTCCTGAAAAGATAAAAATATAAGGGAATGAGCGACAATATGCTCAGTAGGGAAAACCATTATTCACCTTTAGGTTTTTATCATTACTACATTAAAACCTGCATGGTTAGTTAATACTCATCATTATCCAGATTATGAGATTTATTAAAATTATATTCTGTGGATACCATAGTTAATCATTACCGAGTTTCATATATATACATATATACAAATATTATAGTTTATCATTATTCCTAGGTATTCATGTTCAATAGAGTATCACTCAACCCATCGAAACCCAAAGTGGCGTGCTTGATCACCCTCTAAACATTCCAAGGGTGTTCCGGTGAGCGGACATCAAGCCCCGAGTCCTCACCAAGTCGATTCTTGTACAGTGTGTTCTGGGACTTTCAACCCAAGGAAGCGTCATCACCTTCTCCCTATTTTACTTTTTAGGGTATTTGTGCCCAAGAACGTAATCGCCGCCCTCTTCACGTCTCACAATTTCTCTATATTCAATCATTATTATAGAGTCAGTTTTTCTAACCATGCTTCTCAATTTATAACATGTGTCAATTCATTATGTTCCTCGTCGTATAATACAAGACGAGTCCATGTCATAGTTTCATGTGTGATACTCATATAATAGTAATTCAACGTAGATATATATATATCTTGTGTTAAAACAATCAATTTTAATTCCATAAAAACCTCATAAAAGATGGGTAATAGAATCTTTACCTTTCAAGCTTATCAATAATCTTTTAATCTTGGAATCAATTAACGTTAGCTCCACACTCCCTTGATCGTAAGGCGTGTATAAGGACAATTTAAAACTAAAGCACAACATACAACTACATTCATAAATAAATCATGTGTAAATCTATCTTACTAGTATGCCATTAAAGCTTTTATGCAAATCTCTATTGAATACCACAGTAAACAATCTTTTTCTTAACATGATATAAAATGTAAACAAGTAATCTATATGTTTGAGTCCCTAATAAGATTCATCAATCACTTAGGATAATATTTGAGAGATTGCAAGACATTAAGGAATTAGGTGGTGAGCAAAAGATGGGTTCTTGGTTCAGGTTAACAGCTGGTATACCATGGCAAACTAGCAGTATACTTTTACAAAAAAGATAGGTTCACTATCTACAATCATCACATGAGTTAACAGGTAGTTTACTTAACGTAAACGGGCGGTATATTGCCTTTGGCAGGTTTACTAGTTTCCAATTTGAAAATTCAAAAATTCATAGAAAATAAAATACAACTCTGATTTAGGCTTATGATGGCCCGTTAGAAAGTTTAGGATGTCTACTTTTTAAATATGCAAACAAATTTATAAAATACATTTTAATTTAATCCCAAAATTTCAAGAAATAGCCACTGCTCATAGATGTATTACAAAGTTTATGGAATGTCAAATTTTTTTTTAACCTAAAACATATTATCCTTGTTTAAAATCTTAAAACCATTCCAAAATATGCAGCTTGCATTATATATTCACAATAAACATATTTTCATGAGTTTTATACCAAAATCATCATCAAACCATATCTCTAGCCTTTCTTACAAATAAGGGTAAAAACATGCTTATATCAAACTTTCTCATTCAAAACCATGAAATCTAATTTGTGCAGTAAAATAAATGAGCAAATTCAAAAGAAAGATGGTAGATAAAACTAGATTAATTTTCTAAAATCTTACCTCAAAATCTCATTGAAAACTTTAAGTCATCAATTTAAGGGATTAAAGCTTAAGTTCAACTTTAGCATGGAGACTTTTGAACTACATATAGTTGGGTTTCTCAAGCTTAGAAAGCAGAAGAAAGAAGAAGAAGAGAATGAAAAGAAGACATTTCAAGGAGGAAGGAAGAGATTAAGTGTTGCACGGAGAAAAGAAAATGAATGTATGGTTTTCTTTGTTGGAGGGCCCGATTGAAGGAAAATAATAAGAAGTGGGAGATAAGTAGGTGAAGCATTAAGTGCATTATGTCTCCTTCGGAGACTTTAGTTCATATAATGTCAAATGGCATTTTAGTAATTAATTTGATGTTCCAAGAGCGTTTCGGTAAATTTACTAAATAGATATAGGAAAATTTAAAAAAATTTAAAAATAGATAAAAATAAATATTGTGAAATAGATTTTAAATGAAGCAAATTTTTAGTTAGCACACTAAAAATTAATTTAATTACCTTAATACCTGTTAAGAGAATAACAAGTGTCACAGAATCGGATATAATTAATTTGAAAATCAAATATATTCTTCATATCTAATACTGATTGAAACCCAACTTTATGAAAAAAAGTGTTGGAATTATCATTAGGAATTATTATTATTATATAAAATATTAAGAATTAGATTTGTTTGAAGAATTTACATCCTTTAAAAACATGCTTATATCAAACTTTCTCACTCAAAACTATGAAATCTAATTTGTGCAGTAAAATAAATGACCAAATTCAAAAGAAAAATGGTAGATAAAACTAGATTAATTTTCTAAAATCTTACCTCAAAATCTCATTGAAAACTTTAAGTCATCAATTCAAGGGATTAAAGCTCAAGTTCAACTTTAGCATGTAGACTTTGAACTACATAGAGTTGGGTTTCTCAAGCTTAGAAAGCAAAAGAAAGAAGAAGAAGATGAAGAAGAAGAGAATGGAAAGAAGACGCTTCAAGGAGGAAGGAAGAGATTAAGTGTTGCACGGAGAAAAGAAAATGAATGTATGGTTTTCTTTGTTGGAGGGCCGATTGAAGGAAAATAATGGGAAGTGGGAGACAAGTATGTGAAGCATTAAGTGCATTATGTCTCCTTCGGAAACTTTAGTTCATATAATGCCAAATGTCATTTTAGTAATTAATTTGATGTTCCAAGAGCGTTTCGGTAAATTTACTAAATAGATATAGAAAAATTTTAGAAAATTTAAAAATAGATAAAAATAAATATTGTGAAATGGATTTTAAATGAAGCAAATTTTTGGTTAGCACACTAAAAATTAATTTAATTACCTTAATACGTGTTAAGAGAATAACAGGTGTCACAAAATCGGATATAATTAATTTGAAAATCGAATATATTCTTCATATCTAATACTAATTGAAACCCAACTTTATGAAAAAAAGTGTTGGAATTATCATTAGGAATTATTATTATATAAAATATTAAGAATTAGATTTGTTTTAAGAATCTGCATCCTTTAAATAGGATATTGATGTTTATTTTAGTAGAATATTTTTTTTCTTTTAAGTTAAGAGTGAGAGATTTGAACTCTACACCTTTAGGTGAGACGGGTAGACGTAAACTTTTCTAAATGTGGTATAAGTAAATACAACTTTTTAAAATGTGTCATAACATATAATTTTTTCTATTATTAAATACAATACATGTGCGGTAAGCCATTGGAAAATAGATAGAAAAATACTTGTATACCAAGTATAAACATATGGTCCCTTTGGTTCACAGATTATAACCTAAAATTTAAATACAAAATTTAAATTTTTATGAAAGAGTACTGCAGAAAAATGGTACAAAATGTAATTCGAACCAATCAAACAAATGTGCCCATAAATAAAAATCCTCTTCTTTTCCCAGCTGAAGTAGTACTGCTGAGGAGCTTTTGCTTGTATTCCTCTACTTTTTCGGATCTATAATTGCCTTGCCACTAGGATAAGTTGTGATAGAGAATAGTCATTCGGCTCAAAATATTTTGTGGATATTATTTGCTTGTTTTCTTGTGTTATTTTAACAAGGGGCATTTGACACCCCTACTTGTCGCACACATCTTTAATGAAATTTTTTATTACTATATTACCCATTAATAAAATTACTTTTAAAGATAAAGTTATTTTTTAAAAAAATACTCATTATATACCCTATTAAAAAAAATTTTCCCATCTAAAAAACTATTTTGCCCTGCTTTTTTCAAATGAATAAAGATAGATTCCAATGTTAAAAAATCTCGTGAATTCTTTCTTCATTTTTTTTCATTGATTTTTTTTTATTTAATATGACAAGTCATATAAATAGGGATGAACACATTGATTTACGAAGACGAAAAGCGAATTGTTGTAGTATACAAATCATGTGTAGTCAAGCATTTTGGTTTTTTAAAGAGGAAAAAAGAAATCTCATTAATATATTTCTATTCCATGAAAAAAGAATAAAAAGAGAAGCAATATAAAGAAAACTTATCATATATTTTTTTTATGGAATTAATAGTTTGCTTGTGCATTGAAGGAATTAATAGTTTGGTTTAATAAAGAAAAAAGAAAAACTTCATAAAAAAGCTTTCAAGCATTCGCCACAGCTTTTTTTTAGTAGCTTCATGGCCTTTGCTTTTCCACAATTTCGTAGAATACAAATTCTACTAAAAAAAACATGTTTGGGAAAGAAGTTCATTTGATTGGTGGGTGGGTAAAAAAATTACTATTTAATATTGGGATTTTTTTGGTATTTTAAGAGAGGTACAACAAGCAGAATAAAAGTGATTTAAACAATGGTGTATGAAAAGTAAAATAGAGGGTGCAGATGCAACAAATTAGTGTCCTTCTTGGTTTAGGATTCCCTGTTTTAGTTTATAAAATACACTTTCTACAACATACAAAACCTACTGGCCAACATCCCATATTATATTAAGAGTTAATTTAATTGAAGCACCTAATCCAATTGGACGGTCCAATTACAATCAAATTTCTGGGCCTACTTTCAAATCAAAGCTCGAAGAAACTCTATTTTCCTCGCACAGATCTCAGGAAATCTCACAAATTAAATTTTCTCTTTATAATTTTGAGTCAGGTGGTGGTCCTCCAACAAATAATATCTGCCTTATTATTAGCCCATGTTAGCACTACATACAATCTAATTTTATCGACTCAATTAGCCACCTAACCATAATTAAAGCGCGGGGGTTTGAGAAAAAAAATGGAAAAAAAATAAAAAGAGGGGTTCATCAGGTGGTCACCTCATCAATGGTCTTCTTCTCATCCGCTATCGAAACTTTTTCATACTCAGTCGTTGATTGTTATATATATTCGATAGGTCCTAATTAACAAACAAAAAGAGTTGGAAAATAATAAAAAAAAGACTATATGTATATGTGAACGTTTCAAATTTCTGGTGAGCCACTTGTAAAGCCAAGATTTGTTGTTTTTTCTTTTTAATTTTTAGAGAAGTAAAGCCAAGACATTAGCTTATCATAAAGGGGAAAAACATAAAGAAAAAAAAAAAAGAGGGATTAGGGGAAGAAGGGGATTAGGGGAAGTCAATTATGAGGAGGAATATATAAGCAAGTTGGGGCCAAGGCTTTTTTGCTCATAGTTAAATCTTACAACTATTCTTCAAATTTATTATTTACCGAATAGTTTTAGGAGTGAAGGATTTGGAAATCCAGTGGACATTTTAATTTATAAGGTGTTTTAAAATATTATAGTTACGGAGAATTTTATGTTAAAGTTTTTTTTTAATATAAATATTAAAAATTTTATACTGTGAATGGTTAGAATTAGAGAGTTCATATTCTCGTATCCAAGAATTATGGATGGGAAATTTTCACAATATATGCCTAAATCATATGCAATCCTAGAAACGGATTTATAATCACCTGCAGGTGTATTCCAAATATAATAATCCAAAATCTCAGATTCCCATTTGCGTGGTCTACATTCAACAGTAGACTAGATGGATGTTGGAAAGAATCATGCATTGCAATAATGAGATATATAAGATTAAAAAGAGAAAGAATAGTGGTAATTAGCTCTTCCTACCATCAAACAGCACTGTAAGAGTATTCCGCAGTTGAATCATAGTCTAAGAAAATAGGACCCACACGTCCTATCTCCACCTAACTGCTCCTATGACCTATATTTGAATTTAGGATCGAAATTGAAATAATTATTTCGTTAGTTTAACTATCCATGTACAAACAGTTTTTACTAAAATAATAATGACAATGATAATAGTAGTAGTAATATGCTAACTAACAAAAAACTAGGTAAGAATATCGTAATAGCAATAATAATAATAATAATAATAATTGTAAATGATGGACAAATATTTTCACACGAACGTGAAAAATTTATCATTGCAGACCCATGCATATTCCTTCTTTTGATTACTCAAAAATCAGACGATTTACAGGATCATCAAAGTCTATTTTCATTACCCAATATACAGATATGACCAGGGTCCAACTCAAAACTCATCAACCCTCTTAGATCCGAAAATTATACCTCGATCCAAAATCAACCATCATAAAAAGTAAAACCATTATTATATTAACTAAAAATAAAACAAAAAGAAAAAGAAAAAGAAATTTTAATTAACCGCTTGTAGTAGAACTCTGCAAATTCATCAAGTTATTGTTGCATTCGAACAATGCCTTAGCCGTCATCTCCCTCTCGAACCTCCAAATGTAGTTGAGCCCGACGAGAAGCTCCGTTATGGCGGCTTCAGTCTTCTCTTTGTTGGCGAAGAAGAGCGTTTGTAGAAGCAGGACGTTGGTTTTGGGCACGAGATTCTGCTGCTCGAGGCTCCTCTCGTTCTGCCACTTGATCATGCTGTGTGCGAGCGGCGAGAGCCACGCCAGGATCCTCCCCAGCGCCTCCCTCCACTCCCCGGCCAGCAGCGGGTCGCTCGCCGAGAACCCCACGCCCTTCAGCCGCGCCCTCAGCGCCGACCGCACGCTTCTCGGCAGCATCGAGTACAGATCGTCCCTCGCGTCCAACCCCACCAGCTGCGGCGACTTGATCATCTTCTCCATCACGATTATCAGGTTCGCGTAGTGAATCGCCAGCGCAGCCGCGCCCAGCGTCGTCGCCGGCGGCTTCAGCAGCTTCGAGTTCTCCTCAAAGAACAACGCCCCGTGTTTTGGGCTTTCTTCGGGCTGCTGTTGTTGCTGCTTACTGGGCCGGATTAGCGGCCCGGAAACGTAATGGCATGATGTCGGGTTTTGATCGGACGGGTGGACTGTGGCCGAAGCCGAAAGGCTTCGGGGAAGGGAAGAAAGATGTGGCGGTGGGAACGGGTTCCGTGATCCGATTCCGAAAACGAGCTTGGTCCTGGCGAGAATGGTGAAGATCGATCTGACGAGAACTGAAGTGACAGTATCGAAGCTTCTGCTCCATAACGATCTCTCCTTTAAGCACTTCACTTCCTGTCTCTGCCAAAGAATCTTCTGCTGAAGATCGACGATTTTCTGGTCCTTGATCGAGTTCGACTCGTACTGCAAATCTCCCTTACTGATCTGTAAGGCCTTTCTGAGACTGCCCTCAATGATAGAGAGCTCATCGATTTCTCTGTAAAGCGTGGTGGTGACGGTGACGTAGCGGTCCATCTTCTTCTGCTTGTTCTCCATGTCTTTCCAGGGGAGGACCCAGGCGTGTGGGTCGCGGCCGGAGTCGGCGAAGTCGTGGAAGAGGCGGTCGAAGGATCGGAGAGTGGAGTCCTCGCACTTGGCGGAGATTCGGGAGACGGATTTCGCGAGGAGGCGTAGGTTCTCGACGATCTCGGCGCAGGCGAGGCCGAGAAGGAATACGTCGTCATTGGAGATGATCTTGCCGATGCCTTCCAGAGAGATCGATTCGTTGCGAAGGCGGATCATGCTCTTGTCGGAGAGGACCTGCCATAGATGGATCAGCTTCGACATCAGGCTCGCGATCTCAAACGCCAAAACGCCAACGTTTGATTTCTTGATCGGTAGTGGCTTGCTCTGATGGTTTCGACAATGATGATTATGATGATGATGATGGGGAGAGGATTTTACGACTTCGAAACTGCTTGATATCGCAGTTTTTACCTTTATCAGCCAAGTCTCAAGCGCCATATAATACTATACAATGCTGTATATTAGCTATGAAAGTTTATTTCTTTTTGTTGTTGAATATGAGTTTGGAGATGGGAAACAAAAGAGAGAGAAAGGAAATGAAGAGAGCATCGACAGAGAGAGAGAGAGAGAGAGAGTGTGGAAGTGGGAGGAATAATTGAAGAGTGGGAGATACAGAGGAGATAAGGATCAAAGAGGTGTAAAGCCCGTGGGATGTTTCGAGTGTTACAGATAGTCTAATAAGAAAAAACCAGGAGAGAGAGAGACACTGATGAGGGAGAAAAGAAAAGAAAAGAAAATGTTGGAGATACACCCACATGCAGTGATGGCGCGTGGTTAGATGAGTAATTAAAGGGTTGCTTTGTCGTTTCCAGTTGAAGCTTCAGACGCATTTGAAAGAATGTTAGAATCATCTTTGCTTTGTACTCTATGACATATTTTTTGCCCCCCCCTTTTCCTTTCTTATCTTGTGGATGTGCAAAGGGAAAAATAATATTTAATAATAAAATAAAAAAAAAAGGGAAACGATTTTTCTTAGGTGCTTTCTTCTTCTTCTTCTTCGTCGTCTTCTTTTTTTTTTTTCTAAATTGGAGGAACGGGCTATGTGATTATTGGCTTTTCCTCCTTGATTTTAACTGAAGAGCATATTTGTTTTTTTTTTTTTTTTTTCTGATAATCAACTAATTGGTTTGTTTATATATGTCGGGTACTTAACGTACGTACCCTACCTATAACCCCTCTCTCTCTCTCTCTCTCTATATATATATATATATATATATCATACATATACAAAGTCATTTAGAAGTAATGACCTAGGATACTCAATTTTGTTTACAATTAGTTGAGACTTTTTAAAATGGCATCACAAAGTCAATGTTAAATTTTGGTCGCACATCAAGATCAAATAGCAAAACAAGAAGGAAAAAAACACCATAAATGCTAACATTTTTGTATTCGACTTGTTTAATAAAATCAGTTCTAACTAAAATTTTTAGTTGCTAAAATGAGCTACAATATAAATATTTTACATGTTACAATTTTCTATTTAGAAGTTTTAATTTTAACTATACTTCTCAATCACCATATAATCTTTATTCTTTCATTAAAAAAGTAATCATCTCTACTCTTTTGTAGGGACCAAATGGATTGTCTGAACACCTCACAACAAACTAGTTCCATTTTTTTTAATAATTATCCTTTCCGTTTCCCATAACGTTTATGCATATCCATGTATATAATACCAGCCAATTTATGTAAAGTTTTCTAGCCTAAAATGCATAAACGACAATGACTACTGACAGCATCGGTAGTTTATGGATGATCACTCGAATCTAGATATGTACATAGCAGTATAACAGTAGTTAAGTTAATAATTTTGAAAAAAAAAATGCAAAGAAAAATAGCATTCATATCATAATATCCTCTAACCGACAAAAAAGACCTTCCAACCAAAGCACATGCAACTTATAAATCAATTCAGTTTTTATCCCAGGTTCTCAATCTTTTGAAGCTTTTTGACCTTCTTGTAACTTCCCAAAAGAGAAAAAAAAAAAAAAAGGTGAATGATATATTAGTCTCTTTTGTGCATGCACTACCTTCTCTAAAATCACAATTTATATTTATCCTTGCAGACAAACCATTCCCCTTTGATTAACTGCAGTCCAAACTTCATCATCGGATACTTATCGAGGTGATACAATTTTTAATTGAATCAAAATTATAAGCAAAAATATATAATATTATACCACACGGTATATAAACTTTTGTTAAAGTAATTACAACTATAAGATTTAGCACCAATGCATCTAGACCAATTAAATTGGCAATGCAAGTGCGGCTCCAAAACATTGATTCTAGTCAATATTGCTTTTTATATGTATAGTGATGCATTGTAGCATGCAAATCACATTGGTTTACTTACGATATGGTGGGCTCAGAACGGCTTGTTAATTTAAAGCAATTTGCATGCAATCAAATTATATAAAATTTCAGCTTGCAGCAGACTTGAGATTTTGATGGTATTTGACCCATGATTTAAGACAATGGGTTTCCTCTCTCTTTTGTGAGTTGTGATTGTGAATAGTACTAGTAAACCTAGCACAATGCTATAGGGCATCAATGATGTTGAACATCATCTAGTAATAGAGGGTGGGTCTTACTATTTACAAACAGTGTTCACTTTTATTAATTATAATGTTTAATATCGATGGTGTCCCAGACATTTTTCAGTTTTGTGGTGTCCAAATTGAGGCAAAGAGAAGAGAGAAGAAAAGCAAATTGCATTGACTACAGAGAAGCGTTGACTTTTGAGGAGACATGTGGTGATGGTGAAAATCAGAGACAAATAAATATGGTAGCAGCACCATGCATGCAGCTATGCCTAATGCATGATAAGCATGTTATATTGTTATTATAATGGGTAATTATATAGTTCTTTCTTTGGGTGGTCAAATACGATGAAATTTATATAAAAAAAAAAAAAAAGAAGAAGAAGAAGAAGGAGGAGGAGGAGGAGGAGGAGGAGGAGAGGGGGAAGAATAAAAAGTCTCACGAGGTTACTCGTCACATGCATGGTTAGGGGGAAGAGTGCCTTGTTGGGTTGGTGGATTTTCGGGGTAATCAAAGTTTTATTGGACAACTTGATGACGGAGAAAGAGAGACGAATAAGACCTCAATATTTGACTGCATTAATTTCCAAAACTTGGGCGTACACCGAAGGCTTATTTATTTATATTTTTTAACAATATGATGATTTTTTTTAAAGGTTCTTTCTTTTTTAACAATTGCGCTTTTTTTTCTGAAGAATTTTTAACATTTGCCTTTGCTTTTGCCTACCAACAAAAGAGCATCAACGATTTCGCTGTTTACTTGTCGGACGTTGAATAGGCAGCCACGAGCCCCTTCCTACATCTCCATATCTTGATTGGAGTGCCTCTCTCTCTCCTGTTCTTCTCTCACATGTAAAGAGAACTCTCTCCAAAAGTGGTGCGATTAATTACAATACATACATATATATATATATATGTCTTCAATTTCCAACTCTCATATTTTTCAATGTTATTAGTAAATTTATTAGTTGGTTTCTCAATCAAGAATTATGGGTGTTAATTTTAAATTTGAGAGGAATTAAGGATATATCTATATATATATATATATATATATATATATATATATATATCTACAAAGTGAAATAAATTTACTTTTCTAAAAATGCTCTTCCTTGAATATAAACAATCAGAAATCACTTTGATCAAATTAGTGCCGATCTAACTGTATATTATAAAAATTGGAAGATTTCTAATAATTACTAGTTAAAATTGATCACTACGGAATAAAATAAAATTAGATCCCGGTTTGTACGTGGAAAATATTAATTATAATAAATCTTCTTAGTTCAACATTAATGGGATTTTGTCTATATCCAGAGACAATGGGATTTGTCGTAATAAATATCAATGATAAATAGACAATACAACTTGCATTGGGAGAGAGTTTCAAGGAATTGCTTTGGAAATGGAAGCCTCCCACCCTCCCACAGTCTTATTATCGTTGGCTGGCCAAAAATGTAAACATTTGTCGCCAAGTGATTGGCTAATTAATGAAATATAGATCTGGTGGCTATGATAATCATAAGCTATGTACATGTATGTGTGTGTGTGTGTGTGTGTATATATATATGATATGAAGCTTTTGATATCAATCGTACACGTAAATTTAACAATCTTTTTAAAGATAGAAAGAATTAGTTGATTAGTCAAATATATTAGTTTTGTACTACTGTAATCTAGATTGTGATTTTGGATAAAACAACAAAAGAAAATACAAATATTGTTTAACGTTGTCTTTCCTTACTAATGCAGTGTATATACTGCATCTACAAACTCGAAGAAGATTTTGGATTCTCTACCGACTAACTAGTTATTATAAGAAAGATGTAACGTCTTATAAATATTTAATTAATTCATAAAGATAAAATGTACTAACTTGCATAGGAAAGTGCATTGTTGTTTCGAATTAATGGTCCGTTGAGTTTCTATATTTTAACAATTTCTTTTCTTGATAATTAAGTGAAAACAAAAAAAAAAAGAAAGAAAGAAAGATAATCAGATGACACCAATAGCACCAAATTTAAGATTTTAAGACAAATATATATGGTAATGGTAGGGGAAAAGTAGGCAACATATTTCCCTGTAAAATTTTGTCCTGTCAAAATTTTAATTAATTTGTACTTTTATTTTTTTCAATAGAGATTTCTTTCAATTATTATAAATGTTACGCCTAGCTATGCACAGGAAAAATGATTTTTCTTAAAATAAGATAACATATAATTACATTTTTTGGCTGCTAAATTCATTGAGTTCATACATTTTATTTTGATTAATTAAAACTTAATTTTGACATTTTGTCTTCTGTTATTTTAACAAGTTTGTCTTCTTTGATCTTTAATAGTAACATCATTATTTAAACAACTATATTAATACGTTTGTCTTTCTTAAAAGTATATTATATAATTTTTTTTAATATTTCATTTCCGGTTCTTCATGCTATGAGATAGACTAATAAATTAATAAATTTAAAAATAAATAAAACAGTACACTGATTCTAGAATCAATAAGAATGTGATGCAAGGAAAACTTCTTCAAGGCAGTACTCGTCGTTTGGCTGTTTAAAGCCATGTCCCAAAGCTGTGTCGTTTAGTTCATGTCTTTTTTTCTCTTATCTTTGTGTCGTTTTCTTATTTTTCAGCTTCTAAACTTTTACCGAGCCCACCATCTTGACTTTTTGTCATAGTTGACGGTGTCGTTTAGTCGTTGGTGTCTTTGCAGCATATTAACAAGGGTCATTTTAGAAACCTAAAAAATTCAGCTGTTTATGATATTAATTTCTCCCTAATTTAATAACCGATTCTGGACTGAGAATTATCTTGCTTCCTTAATTTCCATTTGATTTTGCTCAGTCCATTTGACGTAAATTTACAAAAATACAGTAATGATTACTTAAGATAGCTAATTTAATAACAAAAACACTTGATTAAGAGAGAAACTAAAACTAAAATAAAATAATAGATTATGAATCAAAATAAGACTTTTAAAACGTTAAAGACTAAAATAAAACCGAGTGTAAACTTTAAGGACCATTTTGCAAAATTAGCCTAAAGAGAAAACAACTTCTTTACTCAATTAACGCAAACAAAATATGGTGTATATATGTATGTGTATGTATATATTTTACGATTTTCCAAATACTGATCATAGCATTTGGTGGGTACTGCTATTGCAGCACGCGGAGACTACGCTGTTCCAAGGGTGGCCAGCAGGGGCTCAGCACGCTGCCACGCAAACAAATATGGATCACTCAATTACAACACATCTTATATAATTACCTCCTGATCAATTCTCATTCATTATCCTATAAAAATCTCCTGATGACGCCATCTTCCACATAAGTGTATAATGATGTGTGTGTGTGTGTGTATATATATATATATTTACACCACTGCTTCCTAACATCTATCTATCTATCTATATATATATATTTATATTTATATTATGTGTAAGTGTGTAAGTGTGTGTAATGTCAATGTGTACATATATTATATATAGTCTCTCCCACTTCCCTTTCCCTCCACGGGTAAAAGACCAACATCATTACTGCGATGGAGATTAATACATGCCCCCCCCCACCGAATAATGAGATTTTTATATTAAATATTAATGAGTCGTGACGTGAGCTTCATTATGGATGTTAATATTAATTTCCAAATGGATCCAAGCATTTCAAACCACACTTCATTAGCTGGGGTCATCTATATATATATATATACACACACACATACATACATACACACATATATATGTATGTATGTATATGTATATAGTGGGTTCTCTTTGAAGAATATCTTTCGTGTAACTGTTTATTGTTTTTGAATTTTTGCTTGTGAACACTCAACTGATATGATTGGTCGTTTTGGCTTGTCAAAATTTTGATTCATGTAATTCTGGAGATTCTGTGGTCTACTTATTGAGCCAAAAATATGGATAAATAAACTGGACAGTAGAAATTGCTCCTGGCTGAAGATAGAGATGTTAAGTTATAGAGGGCGATTATTGCCCTGATGCAAAGACAACATCTGGACAAATATTTAAGAATTTCACGCATAATTTCTTTTGTTTTTCTTATATTGAGGGAATAGTCGTTTTTGGAGTAATTTTTTTAATCTTTTTCTGCATTATAATTTATAGTGAATTTTTAAACAGTTTGAAAGTGAACGTGATATTAAGAATAAATAACTATAAATCTTGCATGTTCTTAACAATAGAGAACACAAAACACAAAACGGCGTAACTAGGGAACACTTAGAAGACTTCTATTTGCTTTATAAATTGAAACGATAAAATTATTTGTTGCTGCAATAGTCAATATTAAGATATTGAAGGTCAGTTTTGGAGACCCTTTTCTAATTGCTTGGAATTTCTGGGAAGTGGTAGCTCCACTAACTCGGCATGCTGTAAAAAAGTTGGAGATTTTACACCACTAGCCAGCAATTCCCAATATATATCATATTTCGGATAACCCTACAAAGCCATTGACAAATCGGGAAGGGTTTGGTTCAAAAGCTCAGAATTGCTTGATGAGTTGTACGAATTTGACTGAAAAGAACACCAAGCTTAAGAATTAAGGAATAGTGAAAAGACAGAATACCCAAGGGAGCAATCTATATGTATTGTTATAAGTTGCTAAGATTAATTGTTGCCTTGATACACACACGGTTGTTATAATAATACTGAAGCCAATAATCAATATGTTACAATTAGTTTGATTTAGGACATCTAAATTATTATTATTTTTTAATTATTTACGTCCACTTTTAGCTCTAGCAAACGCATGTCAACGGAAATTGAAAGAATTTAAAAAAAAAAAAATCGATTGCCGTAAAAATGTTCTGGTAGCATAAGACATGGTCCTCAAATATTAAAAAACAAAAGAGTCTTAACAAAGTTAAAACTTGCCTAAAAGTGGTGTCAAGCATTATATTAACACACAGTAAACCACATCATACAATTTGCCAACAAGCGATATGATCCTTAATTGTTTTGCCTGTAATCAAACTCGGCTACAAAATTGTATCCCCTATTTAATGAAACGGGACAAAATTCAAGGAAAAAGATAATAAAAGGACAATTATTTTGAGTTATTATTTTGCAGTGAGATTGCTTTGGTGGGACTAGACCTACCACTTGGCAAAGAAATTAAAATCTCCAAAGGCGCCGACTCAAAATGGCTACAGCCGAGTTGACTCAGGGTGCAATCCCACCATTGTTTTGGACCCATTTACGAAGTGAAAATTTTAAAGGGCATTTGAAAAAACAAAAATAAAAGGCTCTCTTTTCATGTCAAAGCAAATGCAAAGCATACACACACTCATTTTGCCTCTCCCTTGATAGAGACCCAAGTGTGCACTACTAAGATCCCACTACTAGTGCTTTTGGGAAATTTTGATGCCCCCAAATGGGGCTTTTGTACAATGACAAAATAAGATTTAAGTAGAAAAATAAAGATTTATGGATTTTTAAAAGAGATTATGGAAGTACCTGTATATAATAAGCATTGCTTGCTCATTAGGCATAAGAGGGGACACTCCAAGGCATCTTAGTCATCACAAATGAAGGAGAAATGTTCCACTTTTGCTTGACATTCCTTAGAGGGAGTAAATGGTCCCAAAATAGACACTTTAGAAACATCCCCTTGAGTTGATAATATTATCACTCTCTGTCTCTTCAGTCTTTCCTTTGAGCTCTAGAATAGAGATAGAAATATAAGCGTTGTGCACGTGTGTCATCATCGTTGTACGTCCATGGGTAGACCGAATTATGAATTGCCTTTGCACGTGCATAAGAGCTGGCACACGCGCAAAATAGGCCCATCAACATTATTAATAGCAGTGTATATAACAAAACGATGACTTTAAAAAATATTTATATAACAAATCGGCGTATTTTAATTGATTATCACTTAGTTTAAAAAGTAAGTTAGAATTTAAACAATGTATCATGTAAGAGCTTTATATTATAACAAACTATTATAACATATGAGGCCTTTATAATGTAGCAAATTAAAACTTAAATTTCAACTTATTTTTCAAACAAAACCTATACTTAAAAGCCATTTACTCAAAATATTTGAAAAAATTGGCAAAACTACAGCTCGGGGCCAATGGCCCGGATGCATTCGCAAGCGCTGCTCTCTCTACTTTGCAAGCTATCTTAATTGATTACCCTCCACATGTTCTCTCCTTCGTCGCAATCTCCGGACTCCGACTACCCTGTAGGGGTTGCCTCTCCATTAATGAGCTTTGCAAACTCTCAATGGGTTACAATCATTGAGGCGTCAGAAGCTATCGGAAGAGGAGTTGGGAGTGGGAGGGAAGGGTCTACTTTGAGGTGGCCGTAACAAGTAAAATTAGGGCCACATTATTTTTTTAGGTTATTTATATTTTCATATCTTGTATTTTGATTAAATTTAATACATAAATTTATACATTACTACAGTCAATAGTTAATTTTAACCTTTAAAATAACAAAATTATCCTTAAATAAAATAGAAAAAAATTAAAACTTTCAAAAAAAAAAAAAAAAGCAAAAACACACACAAAACACCTATTTATGAATGTATTTTATACATTTTTAAGTCCAAAATCTTAACATAATTTTTTTAAAAAATTTGTAAACTTCTCTCATTTTTCAATCTAAGGTATTTTGAAAAAATTTTAAGTCAAAATTAAATATTGATTAGAAAAAGTAATAAATTTGTATATTAAATCAAATTTGAAGACATAAATTCAATAAGATCTAAACCCAAAAGTATATTATTTAAATAAACCCAAAATACATTGTAGAAGATAAATATCCCTTCTTTTTTTTTAAGGCAGCAATTTTGTCACAGAGTTTAATTTTTCTTTTTTTGTATTTGGGTATTAAATTTGTAATAATTTATAAACACATTATTCAGGAAAAAAAAAGTAACTCGTTTACCTTCAATTTTTTCTATTAAGTACCTTACTTAACCAATTTACTTGGTAAACAAATTATTTACTCCAAAAATAATTACAAAATTTTTAAAATTAAATGTCAAATATGCCACATCAAACGTTTAAAATACATATAGTTAATTGTTAGCAGAAGAAAAAAAAATGTTCGGAATTAATATTGAGGAACAAACATCTTCTATACTGAACTAAAAACAAAAAACAAAAAAACAAAAACAAAACCAAAAAAAGAAAAAAAAAACAACAACAACAACTAAAACTAGCCAATATGTGCAATAATTTGAGATGAAAAAGTAATTAGTTAATGATTATAACACTATGGGCCCTTGACTTAATGGGGTCTTAGGCAGTTGCCTTAAGGGGCTTTGCCCTTGAGCGGGCATTGTAATAGTACGTTGGAAATCTCATGCGCCACTCCCATATCTCCTGCGCTTACCGGTTACAAGAAGCTTGTTCCAAGAAAAAGGTCATTCAAGTTTGAAAGAATTTGTGAACGGGTTGTCCCTATCAAGTGAGCAATTTCCAACTGTTCCTCCAAAGGAAGCATCTCATAACTGCAAAAACATAAATCAAACATCACTTAATAGCGCTAGGGAAATTACCAGCCATCTGATACTAAAATTACCTTCGATGCAAATGTTGATGCTATTACTATATCTGCCATCTAAAAAATAACACAATATATGTGATTCTATTTTGTGCACCAATGACTAATGTTATTTTAAAAGCCATATTTATCATTTGTCATAATTATTAAGCCTTCAAAATTTGTAAAAGTAAAACCTTTTTTTTAATGAGTAAACTGTTTAATGTTAAAAATTATTAAAAAAACAAAAATGTTGTAGTTATTAAAACAAAAAAGTCATTTTCCATATGCTAAACTTGGCGGCAAATTTGACGAAGTTTAGCATATAGGAAATTTGACATTAAAGATAGGATTGCATTGAAGATGCTCTATTTTATTAGGGTGAATTGCTCCAGTAGTCCCCAACCTTTCACGAAAGTAAAGGTTTGGTCCCCAATCTTTTATTTTTAATTTATCAGTCCCAAACATATGATTTTAGTTGCTGAAGAACCAATTTAACAGTCAAACAATTAATTTTGGCAGAAAATGTAAACAAACCGGTCCCCAAAGTTATTAAAAAGGTAACAAACTGATCCCCAAGTTTTAAAAAAGTGACAAATTGGTCCATTTAACCATTAAATTGCCCCCTCAGCAACTTAAATAAAAGGTTAGGGTCTGATAAATCAAAAATAAAAGGTTAAGGACTAAAATCACACTTGCATAAAAGGTTGGCGACTAACGTAGCAATTTATCCATTTTATTATGCAGCTAGAAACAATCTTCAAAAAAATTAATGCGTCTTTCCATATTAAGAGATCTTTTTCTTTTATATATAGAAATATCAATTTTGACATCTATGAGAATCACGACTACAACCCTTTAATATGTTGGCCTCTGTATCTCTCTCTTTTTTTTTTTTTTTTGTTCAAGGTTCAACAACAATGGTGAAATAGAGGGATGGGATATCAGCAGAGGAAAACAAACACAACACATGAAGAGACTATAATGCCTGGTCTGGCTGGAATGATGAGACAAATCCAAGTCCAGCCGGCTGGACAAAATTTCCCACGCCATAGATCTTATGACGTGCCAATGAAAGAGCAATAAACATGAATGACAATGAAGCGACAAACAATAATCAGCAAAGATCAACTATGATATCAGGAATGCCAGGGCAACATGAAAAACTTACTGGCATAGTAGTTCACAGTCAACTATGCTGTCAGGTCCAGGCCGGTGAGCTCTTCCATTGGAGCGAAACTGGCGAAAGGATCTAGGATTCAAACCAGCAACATGTGGAACAGCATCAACAAGCTTTTTCTGTAATGACTGCAGTCTGCGAAATGTTAGTTCATCAAGTGGTGCAATGCAGCCAATACTGCCATCCAGGGCACCAAAAAGTAGAGCGAAGCGATTGGTTTTGTCCGAGCCTGGAGTGGTCCCTGTGCGATCAGTTGAAGTAGAAAGCATTTGCAGCCGCAAGAACTTGGTTACATGGGCACCAACATGAAATTCAGCCCTCGAAAGAAGCTTCTGTCCTTTCCAACTTTCGGACATCTTTGGTGCATAATAAAATATCTGCATTTCGTCAAAGTAGAACCAAAATACTGTGAAAACTAAAACAGGTGTACTTACCAACAACTGCATTATATGATCCAATAAAAACAGAAAGGAGTTTTGCAAAGAAATGTAATAGAAAATATATCACCAAACCCCCTAAAAAAGAATCATAAAAGGAAATATAGGGGATAAAACTATATAAACTGACGAACAAAATTCAACAATCGTAAATTTTAGAAAATTCCAATGAGATCTGAGATCACGTTTCCACCAATTATTACAAATTCGAACATCTGAAAAGATTGCCATCATAAATTCAAAATATTGGCATCGTAGATCCAAAAAGATGCACAAGACAAAATAAAAATAATAATAATAACAACAACAATATAAAAAATTCCCTAACCTGGACGTTCTTCTGATCATCTGAAACTACAAGGCTCAGGGTACTTCCGTCAATTAGAAACTCTGTTGCAAAACAATCAAGGGAGCCAAAATCTTTGGCCAATAAACTGAGTTGAGCTCCCTGCTCCTTCCAACTAAGAAAGTATATGCTTTTGTGGACGTCACCAATAAGAATAAAATTTTTGACCTACAGTAGTGTTTATATGCAATAGATGTAAAACAAGGAATCCAAACTAGCACGAGAAGAAAATTTCAACAACAGGAGTGAATTTGAAGTATGTAATATTTCAGACTCATTTCATTCTATATAATATTGGAGACGATCTCTGCTGTTCTCTCTCTCTCTCTCTCCTGATTGAATCCAAGTTTATATAACAATGACAAGTGAATATGAATCTCTCTTTTCATAAGAATAAATTAAAGAAAATATTAATCAACTATGTAATATGTGAAATCCAGTTCAGGCTCCCCCACCAGAAAATATATATATATATAAATATATATATATCCAGTTCAGGATCCCTTCATTCTCTTAATATGGAAGACGACCTATGTTTTTCTCTCTCCATCTCTCCCAATCGGATCTAAGTTTATATAACAACAGCAATAACAACAACAAGAACTATAATAATAGCAGAAATAAGTGTTTAAGTAGCACATACAATATTCAAGCTCACAACGTATAATGGCGGTGCATCGAAAAATGCAATTCCATTTAACTCAGTACCAGTCCACTTGTGTAAAATAATTTTAGGACCAGAAGCTATTAGCAAATGGCCTTGAAGAGAGGCTAAGGCAGATATAGCACCCTTCAACTCCTTGGAGTAAATCTCCGAAACCTGAAGATGGAAATCAACAGAATCAATCTTGTAGACTTCCGGAAGTAAAGAGAATAAAAAGTGTGAACTACAAAATTTTCTCGCCAGTAGATATTATGAGTAAAGATAATATCAGTCAAGCAAGTAGAGGCAGTAAAGTCTGCTAAAGTACCAAATTCTGGGAATTATCACTATCTTTTCCCAGCAAAAACAAAATAATTCTTCCTCTAGCAGCAACATCCTCCCCTTGCACGTAAGCAGTCCCAATGGCTAGAAGTGTTTCGTTCTCTTTTGTTGTTGTGTTCTGCAATGAACATTAGAAGTTAAGCAAATAGGTATCTTGTAGAATCCAAAGAAGGCAAAGAGGTTAAGCAAACACTGAACTAGTTTTGCTAGCAGAGCAGTCCTGTTATTCCGGTCCCTACAGTTTATTCTTTTTGGTGGGTAATTATACAAAGGACTGACAGGAGAGTAACAGACTTACAAACAGTGTGACCACTCGGATAGTCAGAGCATTCTCAGAACTTTGCATGGGAATGGTAGCCTTAGTCTGCCAAGGACCCCCAGATTTTTCTGGCTCAAGAATCCGAACCTCAAAGTCATCAACGGTGTAAGTCCGATGCAAGTCATCAGGATTCAAATTAGGATTCTCAAACTGATGTCCAACTTCTTGATCAACCAAAGATGACATAACTTGATTCAGTGGCTTATGAACCTACAGAAAATAACTAGCAAGCATTACTACCTGTAATGTATACGAAAATCAACCATTTTAAGTTTGAGAAAATTAAGGCGTCTCGTAAGGCATCTGTATAGAGGGAACAAACATTACAATTTAAAAGACTGATTCAAATTGAACTGGTTGAGTGGCACGAAGTGTGTTTGTAGCATGTATGGACAACAATAATAAAACAACAGAGACGGCATAATGCAATTTAAAAGTGCTAAGACAGCATAGATTTGAAAAGGACATCCATACATATTTTGTGTGTGTATATTACAAGTAAAATAGTAAATATATAGAATGATTATTCTAGTAAAGCATAGAAAAGGGTTGGAAGGTGAACTCACAGGAACGGAAACTATAAGTGGGTATAAATTCTTCTCTGCAAAGTAAGTAACCTGATGTGGAGTGCCTTTCAATGGAATCTAATTTAAAAAAATTAAAAATGGAAGCAGATCACTAACAAAACTCTTAACCATACATTAAATTCATATTCAAATAACAAAGAACAAGTTACATGAAAGGATCACCTTTTGCACTGGCCAATAGTTGTCGTAGCTTGTTATAGATGGCAGTTGGCAAATTTTCAAAATACCCTAAAGTATAGAGAAAAAGATTAGCTAAAATGTCACAGTCATGCAAACAATAATCCAGAAATGGCAAGTAATCTATTTTCTGACCTCTGATGTAACATATATGAACCCATGGTTGCAGTTCACGTTGTGAAGAACAGTGAAGGCTACAATCGAACCATCAGATAGCTGCACAATTGGAATACAAAAATGAAATGAGTAAATAGCAAACTTGCTTATATAACAACAAAAATTAGCGCCTGAAAATGTTCAACAATCAAAGAAACTTTGTTCTTATATCCCCGTACTAATGCACTGCTGACCTGGGGATGAACACGAAGACGTTCTCTGAATACCATAAACCAAGCTGGTCTTGACCCAGACAAGAATAAACCCTGATAACCAGCAATATTCTTAAAAATACTAATTCTTCGGTAAGGTATTCCATCTGACGCTTCCTCTCTAGCATATGTGTCCAATGGAACTCGAACAAATCTCAGATTTCTGAGCCTTGAGCCAGAAGAATTCCGTGAAGAAACTGAACTTTCAGTTCTAGAGGTACTCTCTGGACCTTCAAACAGGTAAGCATGATAACAAAGAATTGTTCCATCAGTCAGTATCCCAAGAAGAAAAGGGCGGCTATGCTTTCCTGACCATCTCTGCATGGCCAACTCAACAACTTTCATGTTCTGTACATTTTCTTTTCTGCCTTGACCAGTTAATTCTTCAGAGCTTTTATTTGCTACATTTTGTGGATCCTTCGGTTGTTCTTGCACAAATGCATCGATCAGGTGGGGACTTCCAGATAGAAAATTATCCACAGAAAAAACACAATTGAAATTAGGAACATCATATGTTTCAAGGGAACCACTTTCGTAACAAACGATGCAATATATATCACCCTGATCCTGTAAAGCCCCATCAGCACCATCAATGGCCTCATCAACGCCAGTTGAAAGCCATGCATCAGTACTTGTCTTACGGAGCCATGGCTCTGGTCCTTTATCATGATACAAAGTGCAAGCAGATACTGGACTTTTTGAGCTCTCAAAATCGGCTGGAGTACTCATAGAAACAGTGCACGAAGAAGGATCTACAATACCAATAATAGATGAGAACATATAAATCCAACATAAAAGGAAATTCAAAAGAAATAATTAGAGCAATTAAGGAATCAAATATTAGATAAATAAAAACATAAAGATAAGCAGTACTTCAAAAAATGTGTCCGTACTTGTGAATCAAATCCATAATACATTACCAAAAAGGAAATCTCAAAAAAATACCTCCTACAAGGAGCCGAATACTTCCATCACTCATTCTCAATAACACATATGGATCCGCAATAGAAACTGAAGTCACTACGGCACTCTCAGATCCAGAACTGGATTCAGCGGTTGCAGCTCCAAAACTCAAATCCTGAGTCATAAAAGAACCATCTAGAATTCGAGCACCTTGTTCATAAACCTGCACAACTCGACGTCTTAACACACACACACACAGAGAGAGAGAGAGAGAGATTAGTATTAAGCAGAAAATTCAGAATTAACTCACTAAGAATTAAGAGTTAAAATTACACTAGTAACCATAAACAAAGCAGGATGATACTACCAAAAGAATATGGGAAATTAATTTGCTGACGCAATAAGATGCTTCAAAAATTCGAGAAGTACAAGAGAAGCATTCTAGGGAAAGCAAGGAATTTGAGCATCATATCCTCTCCTTGCATTGCATCAAAATGCATGTGACGAAGGAAACTCGCCAAATCAATGATAGAAAAAAAAAATTAAAATTGAAAATAACACTGAGATAAATACTTATTATTTGAAAAAGATAGAGATGAAGAGCCAGGGAAAGAGAAGAGGCAGGAAAGAAACTGAGATTCATAAAACATACAAACCTTCCAAACAAATTCCCTGCAGCAATTGTTCTTCCTTGCACGTAATAGTCAACACTTTCAGTAACTTCTGTCAACAGATCACCCGTTTCAAGTACCTGCCCATTAAAATGGGAAATCATTTCCAACGAAATGTGATGGCAGTAACAAACTGATTATTTCCAAAATAATAATGCTGACACTTCTTTACCAATCCCCTAATGTTGATACACTTTGATACATTGAAGAATGCTGAGTTACTTACAGAATACAGAGAACTAAACAGTCAATGTTTTTGAAGAGGTAAATATTTAATATAGCTCAGGCATAACGAGTATACTGATTTAAATCCTCAAAAACCTGCTACTTGAATCACATGACAACCTCGTTCCTAGCAAATCAAATTACTTTGACTTAATATGCAATACATCCTCATCAAAACCATCCACCAGTAAAATAACCCATCCTTGTTTTCGATGAGAAGCATCCTTTTTTTTTTTTTGGAAATGGAAACTTTCATTAAACTAAAAACAAGTACAAATATCGCAGTATGATACCACCCAAAAAGGAGAAATCTAACCCCGAATATTGATTGGATCCATCGGTAAGGACGAATGAAGTACAAGGACAAAATTCAAGTATCGAGGCCCAACAAGGGAAACCTGCTCGACACAAATAATAAAGCATGACAGAGGCTTGTTTCGAAAACCCGCTACAGTCGATGGAAAAGACCAATCGACCGAGACCAAATCCTCCCTGCTAAGGGAACATACAACATGGCATAAATTGAGGGCTAGCCAGATAACAACACTCCTACTGCTAATAACAAGCAAAGAAGACAGACAAACTAAAACCAGAGGTGGGGAGACCACCTCCGTTGTGACAAAGATCACCGGAAGCAGCAGGATTTCCACTGTAATTATTCTACTTAAGACGAAACAAAAACTAAACAAGAAAACCACCACCAAAAGTAGCGTGCTCTATCGGAGAACCCAACTGGCGACACAACGTTTACCACCGAAGCTTCGAGATCGACTCTATTTGGAAGCATGAGAAAGGCAACACCACCACCGGAAAGAGCCCAAAAACACCAGGGGGCAACTCACAGCTCTAGGGGCCGGTCCCCTGCACCGCCTTTCTTCATCCTCCTCCAACGCCATATTCCGACACCCTCCACCAAACCATTTCATCCAATACTACTAACAGCCTAACCCACTCCCCCCCCACCAAAAAAAATAAATAAATCTGGACCCACAAAGAGTCCACTACCCAGGCTACAAACCCATCATCAGCCACCATAGCCAAGACCATCCCCCACCTTCCCATGCCTTCCTCTCCACCCTCCCATCCCAGAACCCTGTTGCAAGCCTCCCTACCTTGGCCAGTCACCGCCGCTCCACCATCTTGCCCCTTTGGCCAAGCCCCTCTCCAATCCTCGACTCCAAGGTGCCTCCCCCTCTCCAAGACCAAAGCATTGACAGCCTGCCGAAGACAAGCGTCGACATCAGCCCAAGGGGAGAGGGGGCAGCACTGATGAAAGTACAAAACCCTAGCAGAGCAAATTTTTTTCTTTGTTTTTTCTATGTAATGTTTTTTGCTTTCTTATTAAGAACCCGCAAAAGAATATCATTTTTTTTTCTTGTGTATGCATTCAAGTAATCCCAGTATGATGCTGATTTTACTTGAAAAGCTTTAGAAAGCATCTAGCATATCATGCCTTGCAAGTTGCAACTGTTATATCTACATTAAGAGCAATAGTATTCTGTCATGATTTAAAAAAAATCCTTCCATGAACAACACTAACTCTGTAAATAAATAAACTAAAGATTCTTCACTATTATGCACAAATCATTACCATTGTTCGAGCCTCCAGACTAATAATCAAATATGCATGGTACTCATCATCAGATTCAGCAGCAACAATTTTGGAAGAGTCCTGGCTACGTGTGCTCTTGTGGTAAACAGTCCAAATTCCCTTGCAACCTGGTAACTCAACCTGCTAAGCCAAAAATCAAAAACGTAATAACACGTGATGTGCACTGAACGAGGAAATGGACACAAAGCCATTAATATATGACAAGAAATTGACTTTATGATTTTATTAAAGATACAATTTTTCGTTTAATCTCTTAAATATTCTCTTGTATAACCAAAATCTTTTCAATTTGAATGATTTAAATATGAAAATGAGTTATGTTAATTGTTGAGGCAGGGCAAGCAAACCTGGATTAATGGGCGAAAAGAAAACTATCATTTTACATTTTTTGATGGAAAACCTATCTTTTTTTATTGTTATATTATATTACATACATTTCATATCTTGAATTCTAGTAAATTTAAATGGTATATGGTAACTGAAGCATACGGGTCACTACCAGACATGCAAGTTATAACATAAACTAAATTGTTGTGTTTCAGGGTCGGTATAACCTATAGTGAAAAAATAGAGTTAGAACATTCTTAAATGTGAAGATAACATGCAAGTTATAGCATAAACTACACTGTATGTGTTTCAGAGTCGGTATAACCTATGGCAAATAGAGTTGGACCATTCTTAAATGTGAAGATAAACTAATAACCTACTTACACGGCCGTTGAACATGAACTTAAAAGCACTTATATTTTCTTGAATGAATACCAAAGAAAGCTTCGCTCTCACAGACCTCAGTTATCATTTCTGGGCGAATTGACTGTCGAAGAACACAGAGAGCGCCATTCTTCCCATGACCAGAACAGCAAACCTGAAAAAAAAAAAAAAAAGAGGAATACATCAAGACTAACTAATAAATATACAATTTCATGCATTGATGGATAAAAACGTAGGCGGTACATTTCAGAACAGAATCCCAAGGGATCAGAAAATAGAAAGCCCACCTAAAACAAAATCAGGAAACAATTTAAAATCAAGCCAAAGAAGTAAAATCCAAAATCAGGTTACAGTTCAAGTTCAAGCCAAAGAAGTAAAATCCATCCGCCTTGTTCAGAAACCACACTACATTCATCATGCAGGGTAGATGGGAAAACTAACCAGCTCATAGTTACTCTGTTTGGCAATTCCAGTTGCATTTGGATCTGCATTGATCCTTAAACCATAGGAAAAGTCCTTTAAAGGACCAACATTCACGAATGAATCCCTCACAGTAAATGAGAATGATTTCTGCAACACAAGAGAAAAGGATGTACTATAAAGAAAACAATACAATAGAACTGAAGGCAAAATGTTCTATTGGAAGATCAAATATGAGTAAGTACCCATGACTAAATAGATATTTCACACCAATTCCAATTTCCAACTAAGAAAACCAAAATGAAGACTTTATGTTATAAAAGAGCAATTTCTCTCACTAACTAAAAATCACTCAATTCTAACTAAAAATCACTCAATCTTTTCCTTTTCGGTTTTCAAATACCTGCTGTTCCTAATATTATAAGAAAATTTCTATGGGAAACAAGTTCATCAGGTTTGAAAAATAACTAGGTGAAGTCATCTCAGAATAGTAAGCAACCTGAGTTGATTCTGAGTTATTCGGACCTGAACCATATAAAGAGAGCTCCTCGCCACTAGCCATGTCTTGCAACACATCAGAAGAAGAACTTCGCAAGCGCTTTGCTAAATAAGCATCTCCTTCAATATCCCCAGCCTGCAAATTTGAAATTGGTAGCCAACTTCTCTATACATAATTGTTAGAAACTACTAAAATAGTTATTTCAAAAAGTTTTGATTTCAATCAGTAATTTCTTGTAAACAAGAAAGAAACAGAATCCCTTTCAAAAGGGTGCAAAAAATTTGTCTGAAAAGTTCTTAAAAAAATGAATATATTTCACCATGTAAATCCAGGGACTCAATAATCCACAATGTTAGAAATAAAATCAACAAGTTGAAATAAGAGTTGATTCATGAATGGTTCCTAGTCAAAAGCTGACCACTGAAGAACTTGATCGGTTCCAACACACACCTCATCCTTCAAACCAGAAGACAAAATTGAGGTCCCTAATCCATAAGTGAACTGCACAAGCAAACTATCTCCCAACCTACTTCCCAAAAAAAATAATGAATTCCCTATTGTTGTGATTCCCTACCAAAAAGACACAAAAAGAAAAAGAGTTAGCAGATGGTGAGATGCAACTGCACGTGATAAGCATAACAAAAATGAAGTTCTAAATCCAAAAATAAATAACTATTAAATTAGCAAACCATTTCAGTATTTGAAACTAACCGATGTAAGTACTGAAGCTTTAGACTTTGAAAGATCAAGCCTCTGCACAACCCTGAAGATTGTAACGATCAGATATGCATTATGGCCATATGCAGAGTCGGACAGACACTTGAGTATTAAGAAAGACAGGTGAATGTATCCACCTTTTTAATAAACAGGGAAAAGTCAAGAAGCATCAAAGAAAAAATTCCCACTTAAAAAAGGAAGAAACTAAAATTCCTTTATTAAATTCCTCATCCACTTAAACGGGAGAGAAATTTCTGGGTTCGATGAGAACAAAGGATAATTAATTAGACAATTATGTACGAAAGATGGAGAACAAGACACAAGCTTAGATCCTTAAGCAATCCACACAAACCAAATCAACTAAAACTAAACTAATAAACTAAAATTGCTATTTACCGTCCATCATAAACAAGAGTCAGCAGTAAAAGCTCCCCAGTTTTTGTTGACAGCAAGACCACATCATTTGATAACCAAGTTGCATTGGCAGCATCAAGCTCCACACTAAAAGGACATCTTAGCATCTCCTGACTGAATAAAGAAGAAAATGTGAAAATTCAAGAGGATTTGCTGCAGCATAACCACAACTAGCACGCTAAAAAAATAAATTTTATGCATACAGATCAACAGAGAAACGGAAAAACAGAAAAAATTAACTGATTTTGATTTTAGAAAACTTTTTTTTTAAATAACGTGAAACATCTCAGCTCCTGGTATTTTGTTTCCAGAAGAGATAGAAAGGAAAAACTTAAGTTGGCATAGCATAAGACAAACTTTTCAAAGGTTTCCTGGCTACACGTGCAAAATAATTTACTCTTAAAGCGAACAAGAAAGATATGTGTGTGTGTGGAGAGAGCGAGAGAGGGAGAGAGAGAGTTTGACCTGCTATCAACAGATACTGCATAGCTGTTTAATGCCATCGTACATGAGGTTGACTGCATTAGGTGGATTAAATTCATCAGAAAATCTACATGAATTGACAAATCAGAACCCTGTTTAATTTAGCACTTAAAAGTATCTACAAAATAAACCAGTATACCTGGCTCTGATAATGAAGAGTATTTGCACAAATCACAAGAACACCACCAATTGGTGATGGAACAGCAAGTAACTTGTAAGCATCATGTGGGAGATTCTGAACAAACAAAAAAAGAAGCAATGAACTTCCTGATAATAATTAGTTATTCTGATTTATGTTTTGTGTAAAATCTAAATCTTTGAAGATAAACAACAAAGTGATGCCCAATATCAACCGCAGCACTCAAGTTACGGCAAGCAAAGCAAGACAATAAAATGATCAGCATATCATATTTAGATCTAGATATTATCAACTAGATTTAGACAAGCAAATATTGAATTATATAAACATCATTATCATTTTCATAAAAAGTTACCACAGGCACTCAAACTCTTGCCAAAATTTCACATTCAATCTTGAAGTTCATTACTCTTTCATGTGGCTGAAAATGGATACAAAATATAATAAAAACTTTCGATAAGTAGTTTCCAAGACTCTGATATATTATTCCCAACTAGTAAGAACTTACAACAGCTGACCAAATCAAAGGATGCTGCTTCAAAGTTGTGCTGATACTAAGCGCTGAAATCATACAAGTATGATGCTTCCAGGAAACACGTCCAGCCCAAGTAAGCTCCCGCTCATGAAGAATAACCATTACAGGCTCAATATAACCTGTACGAAGCGTGTACATCAATGCTTGTTAAAGCATATCAAGCCAAAAAGTGAATTAAACATAAGTCTTGTATTAATAAATCTTTATGTATCAATTAATCCAACCACAAAAATTCTTAAAAGCAGAAAGAAACTCAATACATGAATGCCAATACAAATAGACACATTATTTACTAGGACACAGAATACTCTTTAGCTGCACAGCAAATTTGGACATAAATTTGGAGTTTCATGAGCCAAACAAACAAAAATGAAAGAGACTTCTGACAAATAAACATATCACGTAACAATCATCGGAATGAAAAAAGGGGGAGTATTTGAGGAATCTTAAAAAGCCCGACAAAGATTGTCTTTCCACAAATGATCTTCTACAAAGTATTCCCAACAAATAGAAGAAAAAAAAACCCAAAGTATTTGAGAAATCTTGAATACCCGTCAATCTAATCCACACATGATGTTCTAAAAAGCAAAAGGAAGTCCCTCTAAAATCTATTCTAGACCGTTAATCGGTACCAAATGACCAAGAAGTGATCTTATATCACTAAGACATCAATGTTTTCTGTAACTCACCATGCACAAAAATAAAATCCTTTATATGCTTCATGTCTAAATCTCGCAGATTAATTATGTAAGATGACTCGATACGAGCAGAAACTGCACCTCCAGAACCCAAAGCGTCCTCATCCCCAACCAAACCAGAACCAGCCTAACAACAAGAGTTGCAAAGTTTTTAGAAGAAAGGTTAGAATAAAACATTAAATAATAGTCTATAACAAACCAATAAACCAAAAAGCTTCTAGTTCAAAGTTTTTGACCACTAGAACTTTGGCAGTATGCTGCATCAAGTATGCTGCATCAAGTATGCCTCGTTCCTTTTGCAATGACTAAAATACCTTTTTTTTTTTACAATAATACACATGGAAAGCAAAAGATTCAGATTTCATTGTAATCGAACTTATGAATTAGTCAAGTATAATTTTTGTAGTTAAGCCTTAAACTAGCTAGGTAAGCTAGTAGTCATGCATCTAATGCCAACATAGGGAGCCCTCCTTCCTTATTTTTGCTAAGGAAAGATCGATGCAGTAGAAGATTCTCCAATACTTGGTCGTACTGTGTGGAAAAAGTATGTTTTTGGTAATGTGTATAATCAATTTCAAGTCTAATCCTGCAAATTGAAATAAGAAAATAAACAATCAAACAGAGGTATTCAAGTTCAACAACCAATTGAGGGAAAGTGAGATCTCCAAGTTTTGAGTTATTGTGAGCAGGAAGTTAATAGAACAAAGGCCAAGTAAATCTACATCTCTGCAAACAAAAATAACAACATCTGAGCTCAATGCAGAATAAAATAATTCAACAAGCATTCTGTTCACTTGCTACTTTAGGCAACACTCTAATCCACTATCATTCAAAATTGTTAACATGAATTATCTTCGAAACAGTGTTTACAAAAAACCATTAGGACGACATGAGAAAAGTACTAGGATTATCAAGTTCAGATTTGAGAGAAGCATGTAAACCTGAGCAGCCTTCAGCATTATCATTTGTATATCATAAACAAGAACACCTGCACACCGTCCTTGAGGATCAGCCTTTACCAATGGACCTCTTGCAAATGACTCTCTGCCTCTTTTCAGATAAAGCCACTCTGGACCCTCAAAACAGTGCATAGAGCTGAAAGGTTCAACATCGTAAATACTAAATAAGCATCATAAACAAAAGGCAGTGACAATATATAGCTCCAAAATGAAGAATCAGTAAAAATACAAGGATTATGCTGCCTCATATGTTTTCAACGTTTAAAATGTCAATATTCAATCCTTCAAAGCTTGCATATTTTATGACATTGTATAAGCGCTTTCTTTACCATATAATCCACAACTGTTCAAAATGATTGTTCGAAAAACTTGAAAATGTTTGTTGGGTACATGATTCACACAAAATAAACGGTAGAAATTGAATGGTGAGAGAAGAATAAGGACACTTTGTTCCATCTCCAACTTCACCTTTCGCCCACCTTGTACGAAGTTCATGCACGGAATCATCAAACTCTAAAACAGAAATTTTCGCGTCTTGAAAGCATAAGATTATAGAATCTCTTCTCCTAGAACGATCGCCACCTCCAGAAGATAAAACCGCCATTGTTTCAACATTACCATGTAACCTGCAAAACAAGTGATGCGAGATTGACAAAACGAAGAATTAACAAGCAAAGCGGAAATGAGATTGATTAGGGCAAAGAAGTGAAGAACCTGTAATGGCAAACGAGTTCCAGAGATACCCCGGAGAGGCCGTCCATGACTCCGCCACGTCTGGACTCGGCCGGAGGCCTAGAGCTTCTGTTATCGTCTTCTTCTTGGAGTCTGACGGCGTAGACTTCAAGGACATTGCCGGCGGTGACGACAAGGTTGGGGACGGGGCCGATTTCGCGGCGGGCGGTGGGCCAGTCGGAGTCGAGGTCGTCGGACTGGATGGGAGGGATGCGAGGGACGAAGTCGGCGGGGGAATAAGTCACGAACCCCGAGGCGCAGTTCTCGATCCCGGTCGGCCAGTGCATCATTTTGTAAGCCGCGAAGCTCATCTTTTCGGAGGAGAAGAGGGTGGTTCGAAGGATTTGGGAGTTGGGGGAGAATTCGTTAGGGTTGCAGAGTGGCAACGGGAATGGGGGAGGTGAGAGAGGGTTAGGGTTTTGGAGAGAGTTGGGGGTTTTGAACCCGCGAAACCCACCGTTAGTGACGAGCTATTCTTCGAATCGAATGGCGGGAGGATTTAGGGTCATTTTGCATACCATGGGCCTCGCCATCCATGCTTTTTTCAATGGTATATTTTTCTTTATTTTTTTCTAATCGTTTTTTTATTTGATGCTGGCAAAAATAAGAACTGATAACAAAAACCCCCACTCACCTATAAGCTTCTATAAGCTTACCAGTTGCAACACTCTCGGACCTTAAAACATAACATGGGTCATGGGATCCCATGAATAATAAAATATTAACAAAAAAAAAAGTTTCTTTTTAAAAATTTTTAATAAATCTTTATACATAATTAAAAGTTTATACTATAAAGTATTTTTGACAATTCTATCATGTTTAAAATTAATTTAAATTTAAAATTTTGATATATTTAAAATTTTAATGGTTAAAAATATACTCTAAAAAACCTTAAAACAAATAATCTCTTTCTTTATTTTCCTGTTATAGTTTCAAAGTAAGATAACATTCTAATAATTCGTTAAATTGTTCATCAATTTCATTATTTATCTAATACTGTGTTATTTATGTTCAAAATCATAATTCATATAATTTTTTTGTTTGTATTTCATACAACGAGGACAATAAAGATTAAAATTTTGAAGTTTAAAATAAATAAATATTAAATTTTAAAGTTTAGAGAGTACACTGCTACAAAGGCTAAGTGTCAGATTTCACCTCTCATCTCTCAAGAGTGTTGGGTGAAAACGACAAAGCAAAGGGTGAGTGACTGAATATTTAAATTGGGAAAGGTAGATTTTGGAGCTTTAGGAGATCGAATGCACAATATTAGCAATCCAATGGATGAATCATGTCTAGCTTGAATGAGAAGTTACCTAAATCCAACAAGAAAACAAGAGAAAATGGAAGTCAACTAAGAGCAAATATGGACACTATCTTCTCCGGTTGTACAATCCGGTAAATTCGAGGATGTAGAAACCAGAATACTCAATTCACGACCTAAATTTGGGACCTCTAAGAGATTGCCTCCTCCTCCATATTTTTCCCACATTCTTGGCAGTATCTTATTTGTATCTTGTTTTGCAAGCTTGGTTCTAACCATAATATCTGATATGAACAGCGTAAAGTTTTCACATGCTACAGTAACAATGAAACAAGTTGTTATAATGTAAAACTCTCACATGTTACAATAAACACAGTTAGTAAACCACTGTAGATCTTTGTGCCGTTCTCTTTAATTACTTCCTTGCATTTTACACTTTCATTCTTCTGCCACTAGCTACTCTAATCGACGTCTAGAAATGGTCATTGACCATTCGTCACAAATTCATTTGTAAATTTTACCTTCTACAAGCAAAAATTGCTCTCCATATTTGCCAAATTATGTCAAATTTTTAAATCATATTTCTGTTTTATTTTTCAAATGATCGTAAATCTATTTCAATGAAAAAAAAAAAAAAAGAAGAGGGAAGGATTTTATAAGGGCAGAAAATGACTCCGTATTTGTGAAATTATGCCCCCTTTTTAAAAAAATTTTACATCTGTTTTATTTTTCAAGTGGTCGTACATCTATTTCAATATTTAAAAAAAAAAAAAAAGAGGGGAGGATTTTATAGAACTTCAGTCGAAATGGTGGTGTTTTCTTTTTCGCCCTAATAAATCGAAATGCTTGATGTTGGAAAAAAAAAACGTTGCTCATGGGCCTTGGTGACATAGAAGCCTGACGTTTATTTCAAAACTTTGATATCGTTTTAGAGACTTTCAACAAATAAATATGTATACATGATCTCCCACGAAAAAGATAAATATATAGACATGTCCCTAAAAAATTAAAATGACAAGTTGTTTTTTAAGTAACGGCAGGTAGTATTTACATGATGTTTGGCGTCATTTACTAACTAAAACGACATAGACTTTGCTTACTTGCAAAATATTAATTAGCCTCTTAAAAGTATGGAAACGACATGTAGTTTTAATTTTCAGCAGCCGTTGTTTGCAAAACGTCGTTTATACAATAAGTTTGTTGTTATTTTCCATTCAGAACCTTGCTTGCCTCATATTCCAATATGTTGAGTGTTCGGCAAAGTTAGTTAGAGGGTATTTGGAAGGATGGTAAGAATCGTTAATTAAATCACTTTTACTATAACATATGATAGCTTTATATTGTAGTAATTTTTTTATTGTTATTGTAGCATGTGAGAGTTTTATACTATTCATAACTTTCCACCACTCAGCCAAATAACTGTTTAGAATCAAAATTTTGGTTAGAAAAAAGTGACAAGCTTTTGTATGCTATAATGAAAGGCAAAAAACTACTATAATGTAAATCTCTCGTATCCTACAATCTTTTAAATTAAAAAGTTAGTTTTAATTGATTTTACTAACAACCATTTAGTTATTTCTGCTCATCTATCAAAATATATGACGTTCTCATATCAAACAGCGTGCCGTTGCGGCACGTTATTTTTTGTGCCACTCAAAATAGCGCTGAGCAGGCTTAAAGTGTACTATCATCTGCTAAAATAATCAAATTACACATATTTAACGTGGTAGACAGATTAACTATAGTAAAAAAAATTTTGAGTTTGGAACTAAATTTAGTTCAACTTTTGTGATTCTTATCCCTCAAACTTATAGCCTGTTTGGCAAAAGGCAGTCTTAACTATTATCTCGGTTATAAATTGTGTAAAGTTCTCATATGCTATAGCAAAAAGAAAAAGTTGCTACAGTATAAAAGTCTCATATACTACAATAAAAATAGTTTTAACCAATTGTTATAACCACCGTGCCAAATACCCTATTATGTGTCCGGATTTTATATAACATTTTTCTGCATGCTTTGTCAATTTGGTCGTAGCGTGGCTTGTTAAATGAAAAGAGTGATTTGGAAGTCATTTTTATGTATTACTTATGTATGCTATACTGCCTATGCAGGTGAAATTTACCAGGAAAAATGCTGTAACTCTAAGCTAGAGAAGTTGGAGAATGTTTCGTTCGAGCGGGCTTATATGACCGTGCAGCTCTTGCACATGCTAGGGCAATCTTCTTCTCTAATTTTCTAGTTGTTTGCATCGAGGGAAACTATTCAACGAGGGAATAAATTATATTCAAAGCTGGAAAGAGCATGCAACCTTGCACAATGTCACGGAAAGAAACAAGCATCTAATAAGAGCAAAGGAACAAGAACTTTTGAGGATCGCGGCAATTCATTACAAGAAGCTCGGTGACACCATCACCTTGATGAAGTTCGTGGGGCCCTTTCATTCCAAAAATTCGATGCGTGTTTTCTTGAAAACCGAAGGTTGCCTTGATGAGCTTCTTCAGTTGGAACATGAATGGGAGAGCTTTCAGAATGCTGCAAATGTGGCAAAACAAATGGGAAAAAGGCTGCTTAAGGTGGAACTATTGGAAAAAGGCCGAATGTTTTAAAGAAGCATCATTGGCTATTCTGTCCTGCGTATTTGCAAATTTTCTCTGGACACACGGGAGTTTACGTTGGCCCTGTTAGAATAAAACTGTGATGAAAACCATCATCACCTAGGATCGTTCATGTCAAATCATCAAGAATATTAATAAGATGCGGAAGCTAACCTGAATCCATAGATTGAATGTGATTCTTGAGTCCCTTTGGTTGAGGATCTTCCAAGTCTAGTACGTAAATCCTCCCTATCAGAATGCTCTGTAATCTCTCTGTAGATGGGTAACAGAAAAATAATGTACGTACTGACTTGGGGACCACAACCCCTTTATATAATTGCTAAACCCTAGCAATTATCCTTAATTATCAATTTAGCCCATCATAAAATTAGTAATTTCCCTTTTGGTCTCTACACATAGGAGGCCCACACTTAATGATGCATTAAAAGCCCAAAACCCAAATTGATCACTTTTAATTGGGCAACCTTATTGATAGCCTTTAATTCACATTTATTTAATATATTGGCCCATAATTGGATTTTGATCCAACAATCTCCCACTTGGGCTATATATGAAACTTTATAAATGTGAATTATACCTTATGAGCTCATGAATTTTGCTATCAAAACCTTATGCACCTCAACAATCTTGTCCATTAACCATATCAATATAGGACCAAAGCGACCTTCGTTACATATGTCGTAACTAGACCCATCAATGATCACATATACCAATACAACTAATGACAAGATCAAGCATGGATGTGTAGTATGGAAATTTCATGCAATGTGATCTTAACATGCCTATTTTCAACTGGTCCACCTGAAAACTTTAGTGAGATCAAACCATACCAAAATCAGAGTGTGAATAAACTGAAAACTTTATTTCTGCAGAAAATAACCTCAAATATCCATAAACCAAAATAACCGAAAATGTCTATATCATAAGAGCATTTAAAATTACAAACTCCTACTAAAACTAAATATCCTGAAATGATATGACACCCATACGACCAGTGTGCTCATGAAACATTTTGGGTGGCAATCCTTTAGTAAGCGGATCCGCAATCATGGAGTTTGTGCCGATGTGCTCTATAGACAACTGTCCACTCTGAACTCTTTCTTTCACAACTAGGAACTTGATCTCTATATGTTTTGACTTCGTCGAGCTCCTGTTGTTGTTGGAATACAAAACTGCTGACTTATTGTCACAAAATATCTTGAGTGGTCTTTGAATACTGTCCACTATACGCAACCCCGTGACAAAATTTCGCAACCATATTCCATGATTGGATGCCTCATAACACGCTATGAACTCTGCCGCCATTGTAGAAGATGCTATAAGAGACTGTTTAGCACTCTTTCAAGAGACAGCACCTCCAGCTAGAAGGTAGACATAGCCCGATGTAGATTTCATACTATCTTGGCATCCAGCAAAATCGGAGTCAGTATACCCAATGATCTCAAGCTGTTCTGACCTCCGATACGTGAGCATGTAATCCTTTGTTCTCTAAAAATACCTCAAGACTCGTTTGGCTGCTACCCAGTGATCCTTTCCAGGATTGCTTAAGTACCTGCCCAACATCCCTGTAACGTACGCAATATCCGGACGCGTACAAACCTAAGCATACATTAGACTCCCTACTACTGACGCATAAGGAATCTTCTGCATTTCCTTAACCTCAAAATCATTCTTAGGGCACTGATTGAGACTAAACTTGTCTCCCTTAGCCACAGGGGTATCACCTGGTTTACAATCCTGCATGCCATATCTCTTAAGAATCTTTTCGATATAGCCCTTTTGTGATAATCCTAAAGTACCCCGAGAGCGATCCTGGTGTATCTGTATACCCAACACAAAAGAGGCGTCACCAAGATCCTTCATCTCAAATTTCTTTGATAGAAATCTCTTGGTTTCGTGCAACAAGCCTATATCGTTGCTGGCAAGCAAAATGTCATCGACATATAAAACCAGGAAAATATACTTACTCCCACTGAACTTATGGTATATACAATCATCGACCAAATTTATCTCAAAACCGAACGAGATGATAACCTGATGAAATTTGTAATACCATTGACGAGAAGCTTGCTTGAGCCCATAGATAGATTTCTTTAATTTGTAAACCATCTTCTTTGCATCTCCTGACACAAAGTTTTCCGGTTGCACCATATAGATTGTTTCATCAATGTCACCATTGAGGAACGCAGTCTTAACATCCATCTGATAAAGCTTAAGATCAAAATGTGCCACAAATGCCATTAAAATCCTAAAAGAGTCTTTCGAAGAAACCGGAGAGAAAGTCTCTTTATAATCAATGCCTTCTTTCTGTGTAAAGCCTTTAGCGACAAGACGAGCCTTATACCTCTCCACATTGCCTTTCGAATCCCTTTTGGTCTTAAATATCCATTTGCAACCAACGGGTTTCGCACCTTCAGGCAATGGGACAAGATCCCAAACGTCATTGTCTTTCATAGACTTTATCTCTTCATTTATGGCATCAATCCACTCTTGAGATCTAGAACTTTCCATGGCTTGACGGAAGTTGATTGGATCATCTTCCACCATACCAATGTCATACTCATGTTCTTGGAGAAATATAATGTAATCATCTGGCACCGCACTTCTCCTTTCTCTAGTGGATCTCCTTAATGGCATAGGTTCTTGAGGTGGTTGAGTTTATTCTTCTAGAACAATTTTTGGAATGGGAGGTTCTCCGACATTGTCTTGATTTGGGTCTGCTTCTTGAACTATGTCAGGAATAGAAACCTAATCAATGTCAATAACAGTTGTGGGAATATCAACATATTCCTCTTCAAAGACAAAGTCCCTAACCATATCTCCCTCCGCAAACTCGACGTCCTCAAAGAACCTGGCATTTTCTGTCTCAAATATCGATTTGGTCGTGGGATCATAAAACTTGTACCCCCTGGATCTTTCAGAGTATCCAATAAAATAACAACTAACCGTCCTTGAGTCCAGTTTCTTTTCATTAGGCCTATAAGGCCTTGCCTCAGCTGGACATCCCCAAACATGCAAATGCTTTAGACTAGGCTTCTTGTCCGTCCAAAGTTCGTAAGGGGTTTTGGTAGTTGCTTTAGTTGGAACCCTGTTAAGGATATACGCTGCAGTCTTAAGTGCTTCTCCCCAGAGTGATTCTGGTAAGGTAGAATGAGAAATCATACTCCTCACCATGTCCTTAAGTGTTCTGTTTCGTCTTTCAGCAACACCATTCATAGTGGGTGAACCCGGCATAGTGTACTGTGGGACGATACCGCTTTCCTCTAGGAACTTAGCAAATGGTCCCGGACGTTGTTTACCTAAACCGTCATATCTACCATAGTATTCACCACCACGGTCAGATCTGACGCTTTTAATCCTTTTGCTGAGTTGATTTTCAACTTCAGCCTTATAATTTTTGAACACATCCAGCGACTGTGACTTTTCATGAATGAGATATATGTAGCCATATCTGGAAAAATCATCTATGAACGTTATAAAATATTGTTGACCATTCCAAGAAGCCGTAAGGAATGGCCCACAAATGTCTGTATGTATAAGTTCTAAGATGTTCAAAGTCCTGTTTGCTTCAAATCTCCTTTTATTGGTTTGTTTCCCCTTAATACAGTTAACACAAATATCAAAATTTGTAAAGTCTAAGGGGTCGAGAATTTCGTCTGACACAAGTCTCTCTATTCTCCTTCTGGAGATATGACCCAATCTCTTGTGCCATAACGCAGCTGAATTCTCATTGGTTAATTTTCTCTTTATACCTCGTATACTTAATTGCAAGGATTCATTAAATGAAGCAATTGTATCAAGCAAATAAAGATTATCGTAACCTGATAAAGAACCGGAACCAACTAATTTTGAATCATGAAACAAACTAAATTTTCCATTTCCAAATGAACAAGAATAACCAGATTTGTCCAAAGCTGAAATAGAAATCAAATTCCGTCTAAAAGACGGTACAATAAATGTTTCATCAATTTCCAAATAAAATCCAGTCTTTAACAATAATCTAAATTTTCCTATTGCTTCAACTTCAACTTTCTTGCCAACGCCCACGTAGATGTATCTTTCACCATCAGTTGGCTTTCAGCATCTCAGGCATCCTTGCATAGACACACTAATGTGAGTGGTTGCACCAGAATCCATCCACCAAGTGTGTTCAGGTACCGAAGTTAAATTAACCTCAGAACAAACCAAATTAAGAAGCATACCTTTTCTAGCACGCCAAGCATGATAATTGGTGCAATGTTTCTTTTTATGCCCTGCAGCTCCACAGAAGAAGCAACCCGTACCTTCCGGATCAACCGGTCTCTTTTGTTGCTTCTTTTGAGGTGCTGTAACTGCAGCGTCTTTATCCTTCTTCCTTTTCTTCCCTTTGTCCTTGGAAGAATTAGCAAAGTGAGCACTTTCTATCTTTTCTTGCTTCAACCTTTCCTCTTCTTGCACACAATGTGAGATGAGCTCATTAAGAGACCAAGTCTCCTTTTGGCAGTTATAGCTCATCTTAAACTGACTGAAGTGTGTAGGAAGAGATATAAGAACTAAATGCACTAGCAAGTCCTCAGAAAGGTCAAGCTTAAGTGCTCTCAATTTTGAAGCAAGATGAGACATCTCCATGATGTACTCCCGAATGTTCCCTTTACTTTTGTATCTCATTGAGATGAGGTTTGCCAAAAGTGTACTTGTTTCAGCCTTTTCATTTTTGGCAAATCTCTTCTCAATGTCCTCAAGGAACTCTTTGGCTGTCTTTATCGTTTTCGATATAGTGCCCCTGAATGCTTCTGGAATGGCCTTCTTCATGATCATCATACACATGCGATTTGACTTCTCCCACCTTTCCATGTCCTTCTTTTGATCAGAGGAACTTTTATCTGTAATAGGTGCGGGAGAAGGAACCCTTAACGCAAGGTCGAGATCCATGACTCCGAGAACTATTAGGAGGTTCTCTTGCCATGATTTGCAGTTGCTACCATTCAGCATAGGAATTGAATTGATGTTGGCAATAATATTAGAGGCAGAACTAGTAGCTGAAACAAAGAACAAAATAAACAAAACCAAAACAAGCTCACATAAGAATCCATAACAACAATAATAAATCCAAATAAAGGTAAACCCATCTCAAGATATCGGGCACTCCATTAATATTTAGTCTTTGGACAGAAATATTAACTTGTAAGTGATATCTTGGTGCAGTAATCAAACACTGACAATAAGAACATGTCAAACAATAAATCTTCCTTTGGGCCGATATATTGTTTATATGTAAAACCGAATAATCATCACGTGTTTATCACCACAGGTGTACATGCAATTCTGTCAAATATTACCTTCCTTTGGGCCGATCAATATTCACATAAGTTACATAAACACAACCTTTTATATTTCAAAACAAATTAATTTCTACAAGAGAGGCCACTTTGATGATATGTTGCTTCAATTAATTCATCTCAATATATATATAAAATACCAATATTTGAATTTAAAATTGTACCAAAATTAAAAATAAAAATAAAAAAAATTTTGGTCAATGTCAACATTGACTGGGTCGGGGCTGGACCGGGTCTGGAGAACCCTATCCGGATCCTAAACCAGCCCTTTTTTTTTTTTTCGGGTCACCCAGGGGTTGAACCCCTGGGGACTTGCTGGTCACGGGCCCAGCCCGTGTATGAGAAATCCAGTCACGGGCCGGCCCGTGTATACTTCCCTTTTTTTTTTCTTCCGGTAACCCAGGGGTTGAGCCCCTGGGTTTGAACTGATCACGGGCCCGTGTAAAACTCAGGTCTGGGCCGAAGCCCAGACCTTTCCTCAAGCCAACCCTAGGGGTCTTTCGACCCCTGGGTGAAGAACGGGCGGTCGTGGCTCCGCCCCTGTCAGCGGCCAGACAGCCGCAGCTCCTCTACTCCGGCCGCGCCCGGACACGACCGATGCCGGCAGTGGTGGAGCCAGCCTCCGGCGAAAGCCCCCCTTTTTTTTTTTTTTTCCTTCACGCGGCGGCCTCTGTGGCCGTCGCTTTTCTTGCTCTGCCGCAGCCAGAGGCCGCGGCGCTGTCTTTCCGGCGCGGCCACATGGTCGTCGCCGGAGTCCCCTGTCGCGGCGGTAAGGATGCCGCCGACTACAATACACTGTTCGGGTCCAAGCAAAAAACTTAATCCATTGATATATGCATATATCAATAAGCAAAGAAGCAAAACGTGAATAACAATTTTTAAAATTTTTTTTTTCCTTTGCTCGTCTTTTCTGAGCAGCAGTAATGAAAACAAAACCAATCTTTTCGGCAAACATGCCGTATAAGGGAAACCAAATTGTATTCAACCAAAAATTCAAACAATTGTTCTCAAATTCAACAATTTTATTAAAATCATAGATTGTTAAATTTGAGAATTTTTAATGAGAATCACATATAAAAAATTATAGATTCTCAATGATTCAACATGAAGAGACTCTAGATACCACTTGTTAGAATAAAACTGTGATGAAAACCATCATCATCCAGGATCGTTCATGTCAAATCATCAAGAATATTAATAAGATGCGAAAGCTAACCTGAATCCATGGATTGAATGTGATTCTTGAGTCCCTTTGGTTGAGGATCTTCCAAGTCTAGTACGTAAATCCTCCCTATCAGAATGCTCTGTAATCTCTCTGTAGATGGGTAACAGAAAAATAATGTACGTATTGACTTGGGGACCACAACCCCTTTATATAATTGCTAAACCCTAGCAATTATCCTTAATTACCAATTTATCCCATCATAAAATTAGTAATTTCCCTTTTGGTCTCTACACATAGGAGTCCCACACTTAATGATGCATTAAAAGCCCAAAACCCAAATTGATCACTTTTAATTGGGCAACCTTATTGATAGCCTTTAATTCACATTTATTTAATATATTGGTCCATAATTGGATTTTGATCCAACAGGCCCTTGAAGCATTTTCCAGGGAAACAAGAGCTCTTATATAAAGCTAAATGACTAGCAAAGAATGTTTCGTCACACTTCTTTGATTTACTCTGTTTGGAGGAAAATCTTGTCTGGTAAGAACATTTCACTGCATTGCTTGCAAGATCTTTTCTGTGATTCCACGAGACATAAAAGTATGAGAGGTGAAATGCCGTGTGCTTGAAAAATCCTGGATATTCATTTTTATTTGGGTAGTTCAGTGTACATGTGGCAGGCTGATTTGGTTACAGATTTGAAATTTCACGCTGACAATGTATTGTCAAACAACGAAGCTTCTGTAGATACACTGGTTTTCTTTTGGAAGAATAAGATTGAGAAGATATTCAAGTTTCTTGGAAGTCTCAATAGTCATAACTCTTGTGGGGAGTTTTGCTTGAACTATTTAAGCATGACTAGGATAAATTAGCATTTATGATATCGAGTGTTATTCCTATTTTTGCATCTATAATTTCCAAAGTTTTAGCCCCGTAAGAAGAACAAGGCTAAATTAGCATTAGTAGCATTTAATTTGTTGTTTCTATTAGAGTTTATTGTTTAGTTTACTTGTCTTTATTTTTAGTATTTTGTCTTGAGCTGTTATCATTTAAAAAGCTATATAAGCCTACACTTAGAAATGTAATAAGACCTAGAATATTAACATTGAATATAAACTTTGAGTGTTTTCTCCTAGCGCGGGTTTTTTCCTTTTGAAGAGCTTTCTTTAAGTGGGTCTTCGGATTCTCCATCCAGGTTAGGTTGGTAAAATCTTTATTTCTCAATTCCGTTATGTCAGATAATGACTAAGAGCTTTGAAAATAATAAGACCATATAACTTCTTCTTAATGCTGATGCGTTTTGGGTTAAAAAAAAATAATGAACAACATCTGCGTCTTAAAGGGACTTCTGTTCGCTGTAAAGCCAAGCAGTTTGTTCATGCTGGTCGGTGTCACTGGAGTTCAGAATGCCTTCTGTTGGAACAAATGTGTAGAAAAGCTTGCAGCTCTTTGTGAATTCTCCAAGCAGAATTCCTTGGCCCTCCATCACCAAATCAGTCCCGTTCTTCATATGTTTGGAGTTGCGAAATCTCTCATAAATGCTAAGTTTCTGCACCACAAGTACAATGACAGGACACATCATGGCTATCTCGAAGCGTCAATGAATAATTTTGTAGGAAATGCTTTTCCCCTGGATTGGAGAAAGCTGGAAACATTGGATTTGACTAATCTGAGGGAGACAAAGAAATTCAAAAATTTACTTGAAGACTTGATCGAGAATACATTTGCTTGGAAAGGCTTTTGTCAAGTGGAAATATTGAAAATGTGGTGATGGTGATTGCTGGATTTGCGGGGGGGACTTCGCAATGAAGTATACAGACAAGTTCTCAGAAGTTTGAAAGCCGTTCGTTTTGGAAAACATGCGTTGGAAGTTCCGAGAAAATTTGATCAGGATTTATGGATGTTTATGGTGTTCAAGGTTTCAATGAAGCTTTGAAACGGATCTACCATACTGCCTGTGGGGTAAAATTAAAATTGACAACATATCACCGGGTTGCATCATGTACCTTTTGGAAAGTATCATCGTTATGATATTCTCCTTGAAAGGTTGTTTCTTCTCTACAAAGTCATCTCTTCTTAAATGGCCTATAAACCAGAAATGGAACGAGAATGACGCACCTGAAACTAATTGGCTACAATTTATCATGTCCTCGATATTGTCGCAGCCACTGTTTCCGAGCTTCTCTATAATGAAGGCGACACTGTCGTGATATCGATCAAGGATTCAAAACTTGGCCCGGACTGCCATCCACTTCTAGTGTTGAGATTGTGTTGTTGTGCTTTGTTTACTGTGTGTCAACTCCGGGAAGTACTACCATTTACTGTTTGAATTTCTGGGCAGGAGAGACATTGCTTCGCTTCTACCACAAGAGATCTACAACGCTATTCGGAAGCTGACACCGAAGAATCGTGCAGAGGATAATGTCGGTTTCTTGCATATGCTTTCAGGGAGATTGATTCTCCTCTTGCTGCATTGAGTCTGAAATCACAGACGCCATCTTCTCCTCTTGCTGCATTGAGTCTGAAATCGCAGACGCCATCTTTGTGGACCTTCAAGTCAACGAAGGAAGAGAGGAGTTGATTGGCATGTTGTTCAAGGAATTTTTTTGGTATTTCCTTAACTAGTTGTAGAACGTTTAAGACATAACTTGTTTTCATTTATGTGCAATTTCTATGAACTAGTTGGTCAAATTAAAATCTTAGTCTCGTGCAATTTCCTTTTATTATTGTTTTTTTTACTTCCATCCTTTCTAAGATTGAGGTAAGGTTGATAATGATTATCTTCAAAGCTTTTTATGTAAACAATTTGTGCTCAACCCTGTTTGAGTTCAATTTGCTTTTTCTCGAGTGTATGTATTCCAAATTGAGGAATCTAGTTGTCAAGATTTTTTTTTCCTTAAAGCTTTGTATATGTTTTTGATTCTTTTATTTCTCAGATAGTAACACCTCCCTTGCGACTGAGGAAACTCTTGCCAACAACAGCTAAGCCTGAGAAGTTACCTCCAAAAAAACAGAAATCAGAATAGAATGGAACAAATTGTGATCCAGCACCAAAGGTCTACACTGCTTTTTTTTTTTTTTTTTTGTTCTTTTCTTTCTTTTTTTTTTTTGCAAAGGATGTTACGAAAAATAATGCGATGAAAACAAAAAACAAAAACATATAGAGAATTTATATAGAAACCTAAAACGGAAAAAAACTACGAACAGAGGAGAATAAAGTCACTAAACTAGTGAAGATTACAATGGAAGCGTTAGGCAGGCTAAAATTCACTAATGATTAAATCTTATCGCAATATATCATATACAGAGGTATAAACAAAACCTATGGGCCAAAAACATAAACTAAACGGCTCAAAAATACAATGGTTCGTACCGCAAGAGCTTTGCTCCCGCGCCTCCGACGAGATTAATGGTGGGTTACGTAGGCCCGATCCCTACGCTACCACCACATATCTTATGAAAAGTCCCACTTTTATTTCTATTTTTCATCATAATTGTCGCACCGTGAACTTTTTCGGTTGGGCCAAACTGAATTTGGATCACCATATTCTAACAAATGATGTATTCAACTTCATTCATTCTAGTAGTTTCAAACTTTTCGTAATGATACACTGGGGAATTACATGCTACCTTTGATTTTGAAATTTTGATTCAGCTTCTGGGCCTAAAGTTTAGAAGCTATTCAGTTCTAATTTTGAGTTGCTATTTGTTACGTAAAAATAAACTTTGTAAGAGCATCCTCTATGTAAATGCAATGTTAATGTTATTGCCGCCAAAAAGTATGAAAATAACATATTTAATGTCTTAGTTTATTTTATACTCTATTGCATAATACTATTTAAATTTTCATTTTTATTTTTTATCATAATTACTAATGCTTTGAATATTAAAATAACTAAAAAGTAAAAATGTTGTAATCATTAAAATAAAATAGTCAATATATACCAATCAATAAAAATCAAATACCTAATTTGATATATGCTAAAGTTGTTGACAAATTTGACAAATCAAATACCAAATTTATTACAAAGTTTAACATATAGCAAAATTTAACAAAAAAAGTATTGTATTAGAGTGTTTTTACACTCAAATGTTAAATTTGTCATTGACAAGTCATTTAGCTTGCATTGGAGATGCTATAACAACAATTTATATGTTTACTCATGACAAATATATTAAAAGGGAAATTCTACGGTAGAGTACACCATTTTTATCCACCTATAGATAATGATGAAACACCATTTGATCAAAATCTGATATAGAAAAAGATGAAGAGCATCAAAACAAAAATAAACTCAACCATACATAATTATTTTAATTTATCAGGAAAAAAAAACTAAGGGTGTAATACCCGAGATTTTTAGTGCATTAAAAATGCATTAAATTAAAGATTATATTAAGACAAAGTACAATTAAAGAAAAATACTGTATAATAAGATGGAAAATTATACAGTGTTAGAGTAATGCAGTATAAGAATTGAATTGTGTGGACCACAATTTTATCTTATACTTTTTATAAAAGAAAAGAAAAGAAAAAAAAATCAGAAAATATCACAAATTCGAGACTCTCTCTCTCTACTTTCTCTCTCTAGAATTTCTCTCTCTCTCCTCAAATCTCGTTTGAGATTCCGGCGTTATTTTTCGACACCTCCCATACCAGTGGGAAGCTCTCGTTGAGCTGAGTCCAACGAGGTGTCGTGCCACCCAAATAGCCGCCGGAGGAGGGCTCACGCGCCGCCCAAAGTGGCGGCGAAACCCATTTTTTCCCGACGTCGTTTCTCGGCCGTCCGACCACCAATCGACGTGATTTTGGTGTCTATGGACTCAGTGTGAGGAGAGGAACAAGATGGTACCAATTTTCCAGCTCAATTTTGGCTGGAACAGCTTCGTCGGAGCTGCCCCGTCGCCGCCGTCGTAGCCGTCGTGCCTGGTGGCGGTGTGGCACACCGCCGGTGCCAAAACGATCAGAGGGCGACGGCGAGCAAGACCCCTCGGTCAATTGCTCCATTCCGCCGCCCCTCGCCGGAGAACGAAGGCACCCGCCACCGTCGACGTGGGTGAGTTTGGGTTGGCCATTTTAGGCCGTTTTGTGCCAAATTGAAGGCACAAACACCTTCAGAGGACCGAGAGGAAGAAATTCGGTACCTCAATTGCACGAAATGATGGCCGGAGGACGGAGAACGGCATCTCCGTCGTGCACCGCCGTGGAGCTAGGTGGAGCCGCCGTTCCACGGGGTGTTGAGCTGCCCCACCATAGGGGAAACACTCAGAGGGACACGGGGAAGAAAACGCCCAAGTCAATTTTGGGCTACCGTCGCCGGAGGACCGAGATCGGAGCCGCCGGTGTTAGCCGAGAAATCCATCCTCGATTGGAGCAGATGGAGGCCGAATTGGGTGAAATTGACCCCACCAATCGACTCAGGAGGGTCGAATTAGGGGGGGTAGGCTCGAGCTCAGCCCTCAACGGAGCCAACCGCCGCCGGTCAACGGCGGTCAACGCCGGTCAACGGTCGGTCAAAGGGCAAAATGGGATTTTGTGATCCGGACCTCCGATCGAAGATCCGAGACCGCCTCCCGACTCGTTTCGACGCTCTGAACGCAATGGTGACCTCCGTTTGAGCTAATTCCACTCCGATGAAAATCGTCCGGTACCGACTGCACGCGGATCGAGGCGATTCAAACAGCAATATCGGAGTCCAGAATGACAGTTTCAAGAATGAATGATCTCCAGGAAGCATTCCTAGCCATTCATGGTCGCTCGAGGAGCACTGCAGAGGATGCTTCGCATACTGTAGATGCAGCGAGATACAACTGGATCTGCTTAGCTTGGAATTCAAGTAAGTAGGAATCTCGCCTACAGTATGAACTGTTTTAGAATAAATTGTTTTAGATGCTTTCATAAAAATTTATGAAATGCATGATCAGTGATTGTTACACTGTTTTATGTGAGAATGGGTTTTATAACGTTACAAGGTGACGAAAAACCCGTTAAGGGTAAAATCGTCATTATGAAGGAAACGGCTAGAACGGAGTCGAACACTCCGATTTAGCATAATGTTATTAGATGGAAAATGTTCCGTAATACGTTAAGTAACGTTACGGTCATACGAGATCAGAGATTTCATAAGAGATGTTTTAAGTAAACGAGAGGTAACCGATGGGTTACAAAGTTAAAAGGAAATGTAACCCCGGTGGGTTACAAGGCTAATTGAAGGAAATGTAAACTGACGGTTTACAAGGTTGAGTAAGAGAACGGTAGACCGAAAGTATACTAGTCAAGTTATGAAAAAGGAATAAATGGTTAATGTTTACGTTTTATTATCAATCGAGTGGATTGATAATAAAGAAAGTTAATTAATGAGTCGGCTGTCGTATGATCAGGACACAAAAGCCGACCAATGGAAGGAAAAGGAACGAGAAAGGAACGGAATAGAGAACGCTAGAGCATAGTTTGGGTAAGTTTCAAACCTCACCTACAGCATGAAGTAAATGATTTTTAAATGCTTATTTATATGTTTGCAAATGTGTTTGCAAAGTGTTAAGCAAGTTGTTTTTAAAGTATGTTTGCATTTGTTATGCAAAAAGTTTTAAAGTTCAAGAAAAAGAATTGCAATGAAATTGCAATCGTTATGTTAAAGGTTTATTTGCATATTGATATGCATAACGTTATTTAAAAGTTTAAGTTATGATTTTTTAAAGTATTAAAAGTATGTTTTGCATTATGATAATGCAAAATGTTTTATAGTTTAAGTTATAAGCTTTATGATGCATTTGTATGCAATGAGTTGCAATTGTGGTGCAATAAATTCCAGAATACAAGTTATGACTTACAAAATGTATTTGCATTATATGTTGCATTTGTTATGCAATGAGTGTTAAATTGCAAGTTATGATTAGTAAAATGTGTTTGCATTTTATGTTGCATTTATTATGCAATATGTTGCATCTGTTATGCAGTAAATTTTATAGTACAAGCTATGAATTGCAAGTGTATTGCATATGATGTGATTGCATTTGAAATGCTCACTAAAGTTAATAAGAAGGTAACGTTAAGATAAAAAGAAAGTGTCGTACCAGCCTCTTTGTTATGAGGTAATGAAAGTAAAATTAAAGTTTGACCTCCTAAAGGTGAGGTACAAGACCTCAATGTTTGATGGTCTCAAGTCTTCCACAAGGGAAGCATCATGTATATGATCTCATGATTAATGAGTTGGTACGAACACTAAAGTAAAGTAAGGAAAATGAAGGTTACAAGATAAAGAAAGTTAAGGAACAAGAATAAAGGTTGAGAAAGAAATGAATATTTAAGTTTATAGAATGTTCATAAAAGGCTCATAATTAAAGTTAATAATTGAGCATAAATGAAGTCATGCATTCTAATGTTGCTTGAATGCCTTTCATGAAATGTTTATATGCTATGTTATGGAAAACATTCAGAGAAATGTTTTATGACAAGTGTTTATGAAAAACATTTTCATGTTTTCAAGAGACGGTTTATGAACGACGTTTTAAGAAAAACGTTCAAGAAATGTTTTAAGAGAAAGGTTTTACATTAAATGTTTATGAAAAACATTTCATGTTTGCAAGAAAAGGTTTACGAATGACGTTTTAAGAAAAACGTTGAAGAAATGTTTTATGAAAAATGTTTTCAGAAATGTTCTATGAAAGACGTTTATGAAGAACGTTTTTAGAAATGTTTAAGGAAAACGTTTATGAAAAATATTTCATAAATGTTTATGGAAAACGTTCATGAAGAACGTTTCAAGAGAAAGGTTTTCATGAGAAAAGTTTTTAAAGCATGTTTAAATGCTCTGTGAGAATATGTTTGAACTTGCTGAGCGAAAGCTCATTAAAAGTTTTTCATGCTGTAGGTAATTTATGGGTGACCAATGGGACCCGTTAGAAGAGCTGGGTGCTGCGGAGGACAGATGCGAAGATTTGGGTATGGATACCATCACTGTTTGCTTCCGCTATGTAAAGAAAATGTTTTCCATTGTTTAATGTTGTGTTTTCAAAGTTTAAAGAAAATCAGAGTTTTAAGAATTGTATTCAAAGTTTTAAGATACAGTTTATGAACTGTTTTATGTAATGATAAAGTAAAGTTTTAAACTATGATTTAATAAATGTTTCTTATTAAGTTTTAAGAAACGTTTTGAAATGATTTTAAGGGCAAGTGTTGAGCGATGTCTCAACTTGAATGCGACAGAGGTCGCATCAATATTAAAGAACGTTTAAGGAAAGAAAAAAAAATTTTTTATTACAGTATTTTCTTACTAAGTAAGTAAGATTACTGTTTATGAAACTATGTTTATGAAAGTAAAGTGACTGCCCGAAAAGGCGGGTCGTCACAAAGGGCTCGTTTGATTCGAGTATTTGAATAGAGTATTTGAATGAAGATTTAAATTTTTGTGAGAAAAAATACTGTAGCAAAATGATTCGAACTGTGATTAGAGTATCAAAACAAACGGCCCTAAATCATTGTTCTTCCTTTCTTCACGCCGCCCGCTGCTCAGCCTTCATCATCATAGCCATTAGATATCTCAGATTTGAGTTTTCTTCCCTTCTTCAACCACTTCTTCTTCTTCCTCTTCTCTTTCCCTTCTTTTCACGGTGGCTGGGCATCTGCAAGCTGTTCGGCGATCTCTTCCCCAACCGGGAAGCGTCGATGATGAAGGTCTTAATAAGCGTGGGGTAATGAACTTTGCCGGGTGCTGATTCGGGGCAATGCCGGTGTGCCATGGTGTTAACAAGTTAGCTAGGCAGTATCGTTTCTGGCGATCGTTCAAACTTACCACAATCTGAAGGCTTTTGGGCTTATTCCCGTTCTTGCAAACCTTAGCCATGGCGGCTACACGACTCATCCCCATTCTCATCAACCACTAGTGTCCAATCCAAGCCACTCGCAATGGAGTCTTGACAGCGATGAAGAATGGAGTTGCAGATCAAAGTCCGCCGCCAGAGTTAGTTTTCTTCGGGTTTTCGTTTGTCCTTCTGGTGCTATATTTGGGTTTTCGTTTGTTCTTGTAAAGCTTTTTTTTTTTTTTTTTGGGTTTGGAGCTTCGCGGAAGTAGTGATTCATGATCTTGATTTGAGGTGAGGAAAATGGGTTTGTGTTATCATTGTTGTTGTTGTTGATGACATCGGTGCTAGAGGAGGCGGCCGGAGAGGGAGGAGGTCGTCGAAAGACGGAGAAGAAAATTTACCTAAATTTTTACTTGTTTTAAGGGTATGTTTGTTTCGTGGTTTGAATCACGAATTGAATTATTTTGTTACAGTATTTTCTCTCATAAAAATTTAAATATTCATTCAAATACTCTACTCAAATACTCGTACCAAACGCATCATTAATTCTTTGAAATTTTCATGAAATCTAGTGTAAGAGAGTCTACCTAAATTTTTGCATCCAAACCGTTCGATTCTTTTTTTATTTTTTATTTCAATCGTGTGGTTGTTAACTGCCTTCTCCAGTGGTGGAGAATTTTCCCACCCCCCACCATAGACAAACCCATATAAAAAAAATGTGCATAATTTATTGCAATATTCAGAACAATTACTTCATCCAAAAGCAACTTAAAAATGAAAAAGGCGGCCTCCGTTTTGGAACGGTCATATTCCAGGTTTTCAAAAACGTTCCGTCTTTAGAAAGAAATTATGAATGTCAATACAACTTACAGGAAACTAGACAGCCACTACGCGAGAAGGAAAGAGAAACAAGTGAATTAGCAGGATATTTCAGACGCCACAAACTATAATCTCTTATGTGCTTGATGAAGATCTGAATATCACAATCTTCCTCCAGAAGAGAACTGAGCGGTCAATTTGTCCAAATACTTGAAAGAGGCATTCGTGTGTTGAAGTCTGAAATACACCCATTTGAGCAACTTCCTCAAAACGTATTCAGAAAACAGTGTCGGAGAAGGTTCCGCCAGAAACAAGTAGCATTTCTTTTCAAGAGGTTATTTTTTCTCTATAGGCCTATTTGTAGCCCATAACATAGTCCTTGTCCATCTGTATAAAGCAAAATCAAATTAGAACCGCTAAAATAGTAAGCTACTGAAAGAGAAAACTAGAGTCTTAAAACTTACAGATTGGGCAAGTTCTTTTGCTTTCTCGTCATTAAAACCAAGAGATGCCAATATCTTGTGACCAGCTGATTCATTTTCAGACCAAATCCCAAGAAGCAGGTGCGTTGTTGTTATTTCCCCACTTTGACCTGTAGTATTCAGGATTATCTCAATTAAATGAAGATAAATATAACAAGCAGTGCAACAATAGCCTTATCAATTTCAACGGGCAGCCAGGTGTCACTCTAAATCAAAGCATTCAACAAGTGCTAAGTTTCAACTTACAAGTGATTTGGAGTAATGATGTCCCATGAAGGAATTTTTTTCATCAGAAGTTTTAGCAATTAAAATTAAAATAACCAATTTGGATATCAGTTTCTGTAATGGTCACGACAACGCTTTCTTACCCTAGTATATGACTCCAACAGCCAAAATAAATTCAGGCAACACAAGGCATGACCATTACAAAGGCGCAATTATCATTAAACCACAAGACAAATGCACACTTCTGAATAAGGACTCAAGTGAAAAGCGGGAGCTTTTACTATAGAAAACCACTGGAAACAATTTTCAAAGATAATCTACATATGTACGAACACTACTTGCATTACACACGTTTAACATGGATCATAGAAATAATGAAAGAAAAAAGAAATACCTGACTTCAATTTCTGATCAACAGCCCAATCAACGGCTCTCTGAGCTGGTTCAGTCAATGGAGGATGCTCGGGGCTGAAAAAGTACAAGTCAGATTTTCCAAGTAAATTTACAGTTTCTTCTTGCACCCTGAAAAGTGTGATTCCATTAGCTCTAAGAAACTTTGTGGCTAAACTTGTTCCTGAAGGTGAAAAGTAGTAAATCCAAGTTACAGGACAATGGAAAAAGAGCATTAAAGAAACCTTTACCAGTGCAGCAAAGCACATGGAATGGACATTGAAAAGCCACAAGCTAAGTTCCTACTTCATGAGATTAGCTCTTGAAGAACACGTTTTTCAATTAATAATTCATTATGCTTGTTTCAGATGTGAATCAGAATAAAAATAAAGCTTTAAAATGCAAATATCACACTAATGCATGTTGAAGTAGAAGGTTCCCAATCCAAAAATGTATATGTCATCGCAAAACTCTATATATTGACTTAAACTGGGAATTTACAACTTATTTATCTAGACTGCCAAACAACAACAGAAATCCCAAGAATAAATTATAATTCACAAAGAAAAATGCTGATTCAAAATGCCTCACGTTCCCCTCTTAATGAACACAAAAAAAAAAAAAACCCATAAACAAAAAAATTTAAGCAAACTTCCTTGACAACGTTTTCTTCTAATGACTGATATGAATGAAAAAGATTAACCACCAACTCTCAAACTCATCAAATTAGGAAGAAGGTGTAATACATCACGAGTAACCGAACTTCAAACCAACGCATAGCTTCTTGCCCTCTTCAAGCTCCATAATTAAGTTTCTGGATTTTGTTCAACCATAAAGGGTTCAAGTTGACAACCCATCTTTACGAAATAAATTAACGACAAACATCAAAAGGCAGGTTACAACAAGACTTATTACACAAGATACGAAGCAAACAAGCTTGAAACAGGCCAAGATTACTAACCCTCAACCAAAATCCCCATCAGAAGCGCCTCGGTACCGGTATTCGGGTACTTGAGCTTCCTCGCTTCCAATTTCGCCATAGCAAACGACTTTATCGCCCTCGCCGACCAGCTAACAAGATTATCCCCAAATCCAATCAAACAAACTCTCACTCACAAGTCAAAAAATCGCACACCGCAAAATTCCATGATTCATACAAGTCAACGGTAAAAATGAACAAAAACACTCACTTTGGGATTTTCTCCTCAGGAGCCCTATCTGGTTTCCTGGAAAAGAATATAATAATTCACAAATCACTCTCAGAAAAAACATCCATGGAATTCTCGCGGAAGCAGCAGAAACATGTTTAAATACACTTACGCCGTTGGGAGGCTGAAGAGCACCGTAGCGGTGGCGGGCCTGGGCTTCGAAGCTAAATTCTTGAAATTCGATGGCCGAATCGAGAGCCTGCCGCCGAGGAAGGAGATCGAGAGGTTGGTCAGGTTGAGACGCCATGGAGTTGGAAGAAGGAACGGAGAAGAAGAAGTACTACTGGAGTTTCCCTGAGAAGGCTGCGAGGTTGAAAGCGGGATTAAGATGGCTGAGAGAGTTTGGGACGCCATAACCAGCTTCAATTAAGAGAGAGAAAGACCCTAGAGAGGTTTTGTTGGCGGGTTTTTTTGGAGTTCTTGCCGAAATGACAAATAGATGGATGGATATAGCTCTGTTACAGTGTACTGTTCGCGGCTTCCGCGAGGGGGGCAAAATAGTAGTCAGCGCCGCAGCAGAACAGCTTCTGAGGAGAAACTCCAGTTGGGTTGGGCCAATATTGCCATTTGGGCCGTTCTATTGACTCTTTAGCAGACCCATAAATTTCAAAAAATGGGCTGCGTAAGGGCCCAGCTAGTTGGGGCCAATTTGAGAAATACTACTTTTCTAGACTGCTTTTTATTTCAAGTTAACGAGACAATTGGTCCAATTACGTTTATTGAATTAAAATATGACTCTAATTTATAAAAAATTTATAAATGTCTCATAATAATACCATTAAAACTATTTATATGTAATTATATAGTATAATATATAATATTATTAAGATAATTATTATATCATTAAGGATATTTTTAGAATATTTTAAATATTTTGTTAGATTTTAATTTCATAACAATAAGTTGGACACACATATTGCAATTTTTTCTTTCATTTTTTCTCCCTTTCTTCATAAAAGTTTCAAAAACACTGCTTTTAAAGAGTATAATCACATTTTTTTTTTAGAATTAGACAAACATATATTATAAAAGAGTATTTTAATCTTTTTGTTTAAGAAAAATCATATGAATTAAAGAAAGATAAAAAAAAATTATAAACACAATAATAATAATAAAAAAGTGATATATCACCTAATTTACTCTCAAATCTCATATGCCTCTATCCCAGATTCTGGTGGAAAGTATATATTTTCTCAAAATAATTGTATCATAACATTTAAATTAATTGTAATAAATATTGCTTTCGGTACTTTATCAAAAAAATAATGATAAAAATTGCAAAAAATGTATTAATAATAATTATGTGTGAGAAATTAGCGACAATGATGACATGACATTCTAAAGAGGAGAAAAAGCGTATTACGCGTCTCAGAAATATAATATATATATATATATATATATGAATTTTTTTGTGTAAAATATATTATTCAATATTAATTTCTCCATCCTAAATTTTATGCTATTAATTAATTATATTCTCTTTTAAAAACATACAATTTCCATCATCCTCCCATTTTTATTACAAGGACAAAAACCTCCATCAAAGCAAAAATATAGCTCATATTATTTCCTTCGTTGTTCTAATTAAACAGAAATTTATTACTACCTTTTTCAAATCCACAAAGCAGTACTTTTATATTAAATTTTAGTAAAATATATAAATATATATATATATATTAAAACGTTTTTTTTTTATTGTATGAAGAAATTGTGTGTCTATGTTTTTTTTTAGAGAGAGATAGAGGTGCAGAAATTGTTTTCTATGGTATATATGTTTAAAAATAAAGTCAAAACTAATCACGCTTAAATGCTCCAAAAAAAATGAAAATCAAATTTATTTGTCTTTGATATATCCCCTCCGGTAACCATCACTTCGTTTGTTACAAAGAAACTGTCTTTTAGGATAGTTGTTTGTGGCGGAACATGATGGGGGGTAAATTTTGTCAAATTAGAAAAACTCATGAGATGATCTTAGCATATATAGAAACACGAGGTATATTCTCACATTTCGATTAAATACTAAAAATTTTTTTTTTTCAATATATATCCCTTCTATTTATATTTTTTTTACATTTGCTTTCAAAAAACGAATTTGAAATGAATATTTGCCACGAAGGTTGTACAAATCAATTAGGACATTCACACTATTGTTAATTTTGTTAGGTGGAGATAAATAAAATATAAATGTACCCGAGTTTGATGTCTTACAATTGTGCCGTTACAATCTATTGTCTTCCTAATATATGCGTCTTACCTTTTCTTACTTCCTATGGTAGGTTTGATATGATATAGGACCATATATGCAGACTTTGGAACTATATTCAAGGTTGTAAGGTGCCAAAAAACAGTAATCTTAAGCTAACCCCCGATCTTGTTTTAGAACAAATTTGATGTATATATAAATATATATATATATATATGTAATAACCTAAGATACCCTTAAAAGGTTGTTAACGTCAAACTATATTCTCTTGCAAGTTAACGACATAATTTTTTGATATTTGTTTTATCTTATTTGTTTTTATGCACTTGTTTCATTTGCTATTCCATTTCATTTAACCTAATATATACATTCACACGCATATGTAGAATTGACCTGGTTTCCGATTGATATTTATAGGATTTTGTTTGGCACAAGACAAGACAAAAATATATAGAAAATAGAATAGAAGAACAACACATATTAAAAAAAAAGGAATTGAAGAATATAATCCAGATAGCAAATAAATACTACAATGAGTGAAATTACACCATATGAATTCGCATAAGTATTTAGAGAAATCTAAATTAGCAAGACCAAAATTTAAACTTACTCTTAAATAAAGATAAGGGAATGTTTATAGTAAAGAATGCTGTCGGATTAACTTTTTAACGATTTGATATATGTTTAAGATTAGTTTTATATTGCGCGTCATAAATTTTTAACGTGCATAGTTGCAAATCAGATAATTAAAAAGTTAATCTAAAGGCTAAAACATCATACTCGACTAATAAGATAAAATAACTTTCTCCACCCTAAGGATTTCTTTCTTTCTCTCTCTCTCTTTTTTTTTTTGAAAATGGTAATTGCATCCAAAATTAAAGTAGTACAAACAATAATTCAAATGTAAATAACTATAACATAAATAGTGCCTTAATCCTCATTATAGATCGGAACCATTGGCAAAATCTAATCAAACGTTCAAGGGTGCACCAGGCTACAATAGAAGGAAAACGAAAAAACACACAACTGTTCGAGCACATAAATGACTCTTTTAAAGACACCTCTACAAGCGATGGCCAGCTTCGATCACGTAAGATCGAGTGGCTAACAACACTAAGGCCAAATGCACCATTGCAAAACACACTGCCTTTTAATCTAGACCAAAAAGACAACTTTAAAGAGTAGAGAAACCACATTTGTTGTTACAACAAGAAGCCAACAAAACACAAAAAACAAGCTACAGCTAAGTGGTGTAAACAACACTGATTTTATGTTACAAACACATAAAAATAAAACAAACAGGTAGAAGCCAAGCGACAAAATCGAAAGCTCTGGGAATAAACGGGGCTTTTGGATAAATGGCTTTAAGAAAAAAAAATTTTGAACAAATGACCTCTTTTTTTTTAATCAAAAATCAAGCTTAAAACTGCTTCAAATTTTATTTTTTCATCCTATTAAAGTTTCTTTCTTAGCTCAAAGTGTTTTTTTTTTCATATTTTTAAAAAGAAAATTAAAGTAATTTTCTTACCAAATATACTTGATTTTTACGCAAAAAAAAAAAAAAAAAAGGGTCATTTTTCTCATTAAAATTTTTGGTCGGCCTTTTTTTCAAACTCTTCCGTAATAAACCGGTTATTGCCGAGGATGGAAAAAATAATCATAGAACTATAGGTGAGTCGAAAGGTAACCGGGAAGGAATCAAACAACCAGCCCATATAAGAGAGCCGCCGCCACCCTTCTACGTCGTCACAGGTCATCGTCGCCGCAGCTCTACCGCAACACCAAGGACCGATCCTTCATGAAGCAAAGAAAGCAACAACGCGCCTCCACCTCTGCGAAGAAAAATCTTGCCTCTCCACTGGCTTCCCCCCACACCTAGCTAGGGCATCTCCGACCATGGCCGCCAGAGAGCACAGCCTAAAAAGAACCCACCCATCCATTCCAAAATCTACCCAAACTAAGATGGAAACTATTCATTCGTCGGAATCTCCCACCCATCGCTGATTGGCCACCCATCCAAGGGGCAGGAAGTCCAACAAACAGCCCAGGGCCTTTGCCAAACTCCGGCTCTATGCTTTCTCTTGAGACGGCTGTGTAGTGAGGCCTAGCAGACCCCATCGAGGAAAAGAGAATCGCTCATAGCATATCACCATAAAGATTTCTAAGAAATAAACATAAATGTAAAATTAAAATTAACGACCAAAGACAAACAAATCTCAGTAAATTAACTTATATAATTTCGAATTAAAAATCTATACGTTGGTTGCTTTCCATACGTCTTTTTAGAGGACCCTTAGAGGAAGATTTTGAAGAAAGGGATAAAAGAAAATTTGAATTGGGTAAAAGTTTTTTTTTTAGAACAAAAAAATACTTTTTTTTTGTGCAGGTATATTGTTTCAGTTTTTTTCAAAAAAAAGAAAATAACTGTAATAAAATAAGAAACCTCAATAGGATAAAAAAAATCTGGAACCGTTTTGATGTCTAAAAAGCTCTTTTTTTGTGTAAAAAATTATCAAAAAAAAAGGTCATTGACCAAATTTTTTTTCTTTCCAAAAAGTCACTTTTCAAAGTCCCTCCTTTTTAGAATTTGCTCAACCATATATAAATTAGTCGTGGACATTTAAAAGAAAAAAAAATAATATTATAATCTCGTCAAGACGAGGACGTGGATGGAGGATCCATCTTGAACGTGTCGATTGGGGCGCTATCTACGATCCCTATCACACGGTTCCGCCGTACACCTTCTATATCATTCGATCAAGGGCATTATAGTAATTCCACTAATACTTCGAAGCTTAAAATGTTGTTTGTCTTGAGTATCCTAAGTACTTAATAAATTCAAATTTAGATTCGAGTATCAAGAATTTTTCGAATATATATTTATTTTTTAAAAATTTTAAAACCTTTAAGTATCAATAATTTAAATTTGTAGAGTTTTGCCTCTATAAACATTTGATACTCGCACATAATAAAATATGAATTTTTTTTCTATATTCGAGAAAAAAAAAATAATTTTTTCATTTGATATTCAATTGAGATGATTTTTTTTTCATTATGTTTCTAGTGAGGAGAATAATAAATTAAGATAGTGGAGAGAATAATAAATTAAGATCTATATTATAGATTTTATAAGATCATTAACATTAAAATTTTATTAGATTTGTTAATAAATCAAAAACTATTTTCACTACAATTTTAAACACAAATTTTAATTTTATTTCATACTCAAATTAAAATTTAAATACATATTCAAATATTGATTTAGATAACAATTCAAATCACTAACTTAAATTATAATTTAAATCAAATCATTAATTCAAATTTATTTATCAAAAGATCCTACATAAACTTAAGAAGGAACGAGCTGGAAGTTCTCTTCCTCTGCCGCAAATTACTCTCGCAGAAATAGATACTTTTCCTGTTTAATGGACTTACTTTATTTTTTAATTTATATTAATTTATCTAGTAATTAAAACCGTTTAAAAAGAAAAAAAAAAACTTCAAGTTTTTCTTCCTGATCAGAGATCTTCACCTTTTTCCATTATCAGCTGCCGAGCAGACAGAGAAAGCTCTTTCGATGCTCTGGATTGTTCTTACGAAAAATTCAGCAAATTCCACGTCCATTTTCACGTGCATTTTCCCGGGAAACAAACTGAAAAACGATTCCGGGAAGGGTCGGTTCGGTGCTGCTTTCGGTGATCTCGGAGTTTCTTCTGTTCCTTACTGGTAAAAGGTAGATTTACAATTTTCAAATCCGTTTGATAATGGCGGCTAAGAGTGTTTGTTTATTGGCTCATATTTTTATGGAATTGTTGTGATTTCTCAAAATTTGCTTTTTTGATGATGGATATTCTCAGCTGTTGATACGTGTCTGTTTTGTTTTGCTGCATTGATTCGAGCTTTTAATGCTAAAACTTTCTGAATCAATTACAATTTTTTTTACTGACGAAGTTCTTATGCTGATTTAGTAAGTAGAGGTCTTAAAATGTATTTTCAGGATATTCGATTTCGTTGGAGCTTTGGATCGACATTTGTCTGCAAATAGAATTTTCGGGTTCTAGCTCTTCGTTTGATTTGGAAAGACACGAATTTGGGAAATTCTATATTTAAACTGCTGTTTTAGGAAGATTGTGAAAATATTGTTTTGGGTAGGTAGTTGGGTTTGAAGGTTCCATGTTTTCACACTGGATCGTAGAAACTTTCTAAGTTTGGAAAAGTCATGACTTGGACCTCTTCTTCCAAGGACTATATAGCAATTAATGCATATCCAAGGACTTTTTCTTGGATTTTGCTTTCAGTGGGAGGATTGGCTGTGTTCTTAATTTTGGGTTCATGTATTCTAGTGTCAAACCCAGTTGGTTCCACGGTTTGTGGGTATTTTTACGATGTCGAGAGAACCCAAAAGCTGGATTTTTCCGGCTCTTCAGGCAATCCAACCATAACTTTTCCTCGTGAAGACAATGTAGATAAGAATGTGTCATCTAAGTCTAATTCACAAGTTCCCACGAGTTCATCTGGTCTTTCTTCAGAAGAGATTGTTGAAAATTTCCCCTCTGATTCCACTTTACAAGTGTCCACTAGGTCAACTGGTTCATCGACTGATGACAGCATTGAAATAACTCATAAGAATTTATCCCACGAGTCCAATGCTCCAGTGCTTCCCTTAAATTTAACTAGTCCATCGACCCTTTTGGATGCTGAGAAGATGAAAGATCTAGCGCCATCTGTCCCCACTTCATCTTCTGATTCAACACGTGAAAATTGGGTTAGCAATGGTAGTTCTTCGTCCAATGTAACAGATAATGGCCAAAGTGGCAACTCCATTTCTATGGGTTTTGGTAGCAATTCCAGTTTTTTAGATAAGGGAACCAACGAGACTGTTCCAGCTTCCTTTGGTTCCAGGCCAGGTGATGCTCCAGTCTTTTCTCATGGTTCACCTCTTCCCACGAACTCAACAAGGACTAATGCAGGTATTCTTACTGGTTTTTGAGATTTTGAACCAAATTATTCAACTTTTGTTTTGATTAAACAGCACCTTCTCTTATTTTTATACTTTTATTTGCTCTTTTCTTGACTAATACCAGATATTGACTTATTTGGTTTTCTCATATATCATCTACAAAGATTTTGCTGTTAAAGATTTAAAAATATTTGAGCACGAATGGGTGATCAAGGAACATACCCTTTTTGTCCAAATTTCCTCTTTTAGCTTGAGATGCTCCTTTTTCTTTAATTTAGCCCCAAACGGCATGTTTTGGAAAAAACCTCTATGTGGTTGGAGTTATTTCTTTGTTGCTTTCCTCTTCGTATCTTTTCTCTAAGGGTTTCCTTCATCTTTTGGTGGCTGTTACGTAGATTGTGATCTATACCAGGGAAGTTGGATCTTCGATTCAGTGGGGCCATTATACACAAACAATACCTGCCCTGTCCTGACACAGATGCAGAATTGCCAGGGAAATGGGAGGCCGGACAAGGACTATGAGAACTGGCGATGGAAGCCTGAAAAATGTGACCTCCCACGTTTTGATGGTCGAAAATTTCTGGACTTGATGAGAGGGAAAACAATTGCTTTTATTGGCGATTCTGTCGCTCGAAACCAGATGGAATCCCTGCTCTGCATTCTCTGGCAGGTAATTATCAACTTCTTGTATGATTTAAGGATATGAAAAAATAAATTCACTTTAAATGGGCTGGTGCTCTGTGCTCTGAATAACTAACCACGTCTTAGTTTATTAATTCTTCAATCCTGTTGAAAGCTGTAGTTGCCAGTGTAATATTATGTGAAAAGTGTTGCAGATATGGAGCCAAATCAAGTAGACAACCCAGCAAAAGGAAGGAAAAGGGAGAAAATCGCGTCCTCGAAGGCAGGGAGCAAGCGCCGCGGCTCTGGCAGAAGAGCGCCGCGGCGCTGGGGCGAGGCGCCTAGGCGCCAGGTGAAAAGCGCCTAGGCGCCAGGACAAGAGCGCCTAGGCGCTATGTGGCAAGCGCCTAGGCGCCAAGGGCTTTACGCCTAGGCTCAAAGAGGATGGCGCCTAGGCGACAGGTGAATTGCGCCTAGGCGCCGCAGGGGAGCGCCGCAGCGCTCGTTTCGAGCGCCGCGGCGCTGACGCGCTGTGCTGCGCGATGTGTTTTGAATCAAAGTCGAATTCAAAGGTCCCAAAAACGGGAAACCACTAGGGTTTCCCATTAGTTGCTATTTTCTCCTCCTTTGGTTATAAATAGACACAAGGTGGCTAGGGTTGTGTGTGTGAAAGGAGTGTGAAAATTGTGAGTGGCATAATTTTGTGAGAGGCAAAAATTCTTGTGAGCTCCATCATTGAGAGAGAAAATTCCCATTGGGTGTTAGATAGAAGAGAGTTTTGGTAAGCACAATTTGTGAGTGTGAGAAACTGCTCTTGTAATCTGTAATCTCCTTCATCATAGTGGAATCTGCATAAAAATTTGGTGTCTTTTTTTCTTCTTTTCTCCTGTTTATTTTCTGTAATTTTTCGTTCTTGTGATCCTTGGAATTAGGAGTCATCTAATTCCCCAACAACTGGTATCAGAGCGGAGGTTTTGATCAAGAACGATGACTGGAGAAGAAGGTATGGCAGCCGGCATCACCAAATTTGATGGTTCAGATTTTTCCTATTGGAGGATGCAAGTAGAAGACTACCTGTATAGCAGGAAACTGCACTTGCCCTTGGGTAGTAAGCCCGAAGGCATGAAGGATGAGGAGTGGAGTCTCCTTGATAGACAGGTACTCGGTGTGATCCGTTTGACTTTGTCAAAGAACGTTGCCCACAACGTTGCGAAGGAGACCACTACAGCAGGGATGATGAAGGCTCTGTCAGAGATGTATGAGAAGCCCTCAGCCAATAACAAGGTACATCTCATGAAGAAGCTTTTCAATTTAAAGATGCCTGAAGGTGCCTCGGTGGTAGAGCACCTGAACAGTTTCAACACCGTCCTAAACCAATTGGTCTCGGTAGAGATTAAATTCGATGATGAGATCAATGCTCTAATCCTCTTGGCCTCGTTACCGAATAGCTGGGAACCCATGAGGGTGGCCATTACAAATTCTCTAGGGAGTGCAAAATTGAAGTTTGTCGATGTCAGAAACTCTATTCTGGCGGAAGAAGTTCGCAGGAAGGACTCAGGTGAAGCCTCTTCGTCGAACTCGGCCCTTAATCTTGATAATAGGGGCAGGAAACTTGACAGGCAATCCAACAGGGATAATGGCAGGAGAGGCAAGTCGAGGAATGGGAGAAGCAATTCAAGGAATGGTAGGACCATGGAGTGTTGGAACTGTGGGAAGACGGGCCACTTGAAAAAGAACTGCAGGGCTCCAAGGAAGAATGAAGACAAGACTAATGATGAAGCCAACGCCGCCACTGAAGAGCAACAGGATGCCTTAATCTTGTCTGTCGACAGTTCTTTTGATTCGTGGGTGATGGATTCAGGAGCATCATTCCACACCACAGCACACCGTCATGTCCTGGAGAACTACGTTGCTGGAAATCATGATAAGGTTTATCTCGCTGATGGAGAACCTTTGGATATAGTTGGCATTGGAGATGTCAGTTTAAAAATGCCTAATGGGTCGGTATGGAAGATTCATAAGGTGAGACATGTTCCTAAATTAATGCGCAACTTGATTTCGGTGGGGCAACTGGATGATACTGGACATAAAGTAACCTTCAATTGTGGAGGTTGGAAAGTCACGAAAGGAGCGATGGTTATTGCTCGGGGACGCAAGGCTGGAACTCTCTACATGAACTCTAGTTGCAGAGATACCCTAGCAGTTGCTGATTCTGCTGCGAATACCGAGCTATGGCATTATAGGCTCGGTCACATGAGTGAGAAGGGTATGAAGGTGCTTCACTGCAAAGGAAAACTGCCGGGTTTGAAAACTGTTGATCACAGTTTGTGTGAAGCCTGCATCTTTGGTAAACAGAAGAGAGTGAGTTTCTCAAAGATGGGTAGAGAGCCTAAGTCCAGGAGATTGGAGCTTGTTCACACAGATGTGTGGGGGCCTGCGCCGGTGACTTCCCTTGGTGGCGCAAACTACTATGTGACGTTCATTGATGACTCAAGCAGGAAGGTATGGGTTTACTTTCTGAAAAATAAATCTGATGTGTTCGATGCTTTCAAGAGATGGAAAGCCATGGTGGAGAACGAGACAGATTTGAAGGTGAAGTGCTTGCAGTCTGACAATGAGGGAGAGTACCTAGGTGAAGATTTCAGGCGGTACTGTGCTGAGAATGGGATAAAGATGAGGAAGACCATTCCAGGGAAACCACAACAGAATGGGGTAGCTGAGAGGATGAACAGGACTTTAAACGAGCGTGCTAGGAGCATGAGGTTGCATGCAGGGCTGCCAAAGATGTTTTGGGCTGAGGCGATTAACACAGCCGCTCATCTGATCAACAGAAGTCCATCCAAACCGCTGAAGTTCAAGCTACCGGAAGAAGTCTGGAGCCATAAACAGGTGGATCTCTCTTACTTGAGAGTGTTTGGTTGTGTTTCTTATGCACATATTGATTCTACTGCTAGAAGTAAACTGGATGCCAAGTCAAAGAAGTGTTTTCTGGTTGGCTATGGCGGACTTGAGTTTGGTTATCGTCTCTGGGATGACCAAAGCCAGAAGATTATCAGGAGCAAGGATGTGATCTTCAACGAAGGTGTTCTGTACAAGGACAGAGACAGCACGGACTCCAGGGGTTCAGGTTCTGAAGATAAGAAGCCTGAGGTGATTCCATTGAAGGATCTTCCTGAAGTGGAGGTGCAAAATCCAGAGGTTGAAGACCAGGAAAACATAGCTCTAGAAGGAAACCAGAGGACTCCTGCCACACCAGTCAGGAGGTCTAGCAGGACAATTAGACCGCCGCAGAGATACTCCCCATCTCTGCATTACATCTTGTTGACCGACAGAGGTGAGCCAGAGAGCTATAATGAAGCCGTGGAGGCTGGAGATTCGGTCAAGTGGGAGTTAGCCATGAGGGATGAGATGGATTCCTTGATGTCCAATCAGACATGGCAACTGGTAAAGTTACCACAGGGTAAAAAGTCCTTGCACAATAAGTGGGTATACCGGATTAAAGATGAATCTGATGGCAGCAAACGGTATAAGGCAAGGTTGGTGGTAAAAGGCTTTCAGCAGAAAGAAGGCATCGACTTCAATGAGATTTTTTCTCCGGTGGTGAAGCTAACCACGATCAGGACGGTACTTGCGCTAGTGGCTAATGAGGAATTGTTCTTGGAACAGTTGGATGTGAAGACAGCTTTTCTCCATGGTGATTTGGAGGAAGAGATCTACATGAAGCAGCCACAAGGATTCGAAGTACCGGGTAAGGAGAACTTAGTGTGCAAACTTCAGAAGAGCTTGTATGGCCTCAAACAAGCTCCCAGGCAGTGGTACAAGAAGTTTGACGGGTTCATGTGCAGCAACGGTTTCCTGAGGTGTCAGGGAGACCACTGTTGTTATGTGAAGAATTTTGGTGATTCTTACATCATACTGTTGCTATATGTCGATGATATGCTGATAGCAGGAGGTTGCAAACAGGAGATTGACAAGCTGAAGAAGGAGCTGTCTAAGGAGTTTGCAATGAAGGATTTGGGTGCTGCAAAACAAATCCTTGGGATGAGAATAACGAGGAACCGCAACAGTCTAAAACTGTCACAGAAAGAATATGTTGAAAAGGTGCTGAGCAGATTCAACATGGGTAATGCGAAGCCTGTGAATACTCCTTTGGCCAGTCACTTCAAGTTATCAAAGGAGCAATCACCGACCACAGAGCAGGAACGAGACCACATGGCCAAGGTGCCATATGCTTCCGCTATAGGCAGTCTTATGTATGCCATGGTTTGTACCAGACCGGACATTGCACATGCAGTGGGAGTTGTGAGTAGGTACATGAGTAATCCATGTAAACAGCATTGGGAGGCAGTGAAGTGGATTCTCAGATATCTGAGAGGTACTGCAGGTTTAGCATTGTGTTTCAAGAAGTCAGACTTGGGACTACAGGGCTATGTTGATGCTGATATGGCTGGAGACATTGATGGCAGGAAAAGTACCACCGGTTATGTCTACACTTTGGGTGGCCCTGCAATTAGTTGGGTCTCGAAGCTGCAGAAGATAGTTGCACTCTCTACTACAGAAGCAGAGTATGTGGCAATGACAGAAGCGAGCAAGGAGATGATTTGGTTGCGGTCGTTTATGGAAGAATTGGGTCACAAGCAGGAAAGGGGTGCATTACATAGTGACAGTCAGAGCGCCATTCATTTGGCAAAAAATCCCGCATTCCATGCTAGGACGAAGCATATACAATTGCGGTATCACTTCATCAGGTCGGCTTTGGAAGATGGAGTGTTGAAGTTAGAGAAGATTCTTGGGAGCCAGAATCCGGCAGATATGCTCACCAAGACGGTTCCGATCGAGAAACTGAAGTTGTGCGCAACTTCAGTTGGACTTCTCCATGAAGCATGAGAAGTCGTTGCCGCTGCAGTGGGAGACATGGTGAATTGATTAGTCTCCAAGTGGGAGATTGTTGCAGATATGGAGCCAAATCAAGTAGACAACCCAGCAAAAGGAAGGAAAAGGGAGAAAATCGCGTCCTCGAAGGCTAGGAGCAAGCGCCGCGGCTCTGGCAGAAGAGCGCCGCGGCGCTGGGGCGAGGCGCCTAGGCGCCAGGTGAAGAGCGCCTAGGCGCCAGGACAAGAGCGCCTAGGCGCTATGTGGCAAGCGCCTAGGCGCCAAGGGCTTTACGCCTAGGCTCAAAGAGGATGGCGCCTAGGCGCCAGGTGAATTGCGCCTAGGCGCCGCAGGGGAGCGCCGCAGCGCTCGTTTCGAGCGCCGCGGCGCTGACGCGCTGTGCTGCGCGATGTTTTTGAATCAGAGTCGAATTCAAAGGTCCCAAAAACGGGAAACCACTAGGGTTTCCCATTAGTTGCTATTTTCTCCTCCTTTGGTTATAAATAGACACAAGGTGGCTAGGGTTGGGTGTGTGAAAGGTGTGTGAAAATTGTGAGTGGCATAATTTTGTGAGAGGCAAAAATTCTTGTGAGCTCCATCATTGAGAGAGAAAATTCCCATTGGGTGTTAGATAGAAGAGAGTTTTGGTAAGCACAATTTGTGAGTGTGAGAAACTGCTCTTGTAATCTGTAATCTCCTTCATCATAGTGGAATCTGCAAGCGGCAGAAACAGGACGTAGTCTCAATTTTGGACGAACCTGTATAAAAATTTGGTGTCTCTTTTTCTTCTTTTCTCCTATTTATTTTCTGCAATTGTTCGTTCTTGCGATCCTTGGAATTAGGAGTCGTCTAATTCTCCAACAAAAAGCTGGATAATGTTGCTTTTTGTTCCTATTTCTTTAAGGACCAGGATTGAGTTTCCCTTACGGGGTGCCCCAATATGCCGAATCATTTCCTGTATTTCATTCCAATTCAAGTGGCTAGTCACTTTAAAGAAGATGACAGTTATTTAGTCTCTTCATGCCATCAGGAGAAAGAGTATTATAAAATTGTAGAAAGACCTTGAATAGTAGATGCTGTACCGGTCTGTTATACTTGTTGTGAGGCCTGCAAGTTGTTTGTCATTTTAGGTTTGATAGTGACTATTGAATTATTAGCCTAAAAAGTTATTGAAGGTAAGCTATTTTTATGCGTTGTTCACATTTGGGTTTGAAATCCAGGTGTTTCTGACTCAGAAGTAGATTTTTTCCCATATTTTTTGACTTGAATTTACTATTTCTTTTTGTTGATACAAACCTACAATTACTGATAGAAGCCATCAATTATCTATCTGCGATTGCATGTGGAAGTAACCTGCTGTTTTTGTGTTAGTGTTCTATAAATATCAAACCAATTATAGATTTTCTATATTCTGAGTGCCCGGGTCTGGCATGTTTAATTGGCATCTTAAGTAATTCTAAGTTGCACTTTCACCTTCTCGCTAGTGACACTTCTACTATTAATGAGACTACAGAAAGGCGCTTGTTAATGAATTGACGTTTCAAGCATTGCATGCAAGTATGACTAGTCTGGGCTTGGGTGCGGTCAAACACAGTATTACAAACTATCTAGGATGACTAAAACATAGAGTGCTTCCCTTGAATTTGCTTGACATTGCCCTTCCGTTCTACCTTCCTTTGATTAGTATGGCATTTGATTTCCATTTTACTCACCCTAAAATTAAAAAGCTTGCTGTTTAAAGATAATCCTCGTTGTCCTTTCAGGTAGAAGTTCCCAAAAACTGTGGGAATAAAAAAATGCAACGGTATTATTTCAGGTCAACATCAGTAATAGTTGTGCGGATGTGGTCCTGTGACACCCGTTATTCTCCTAACGGGTATTGAGGTAATTAAATTAATTTTTAATGTATAAAAAAAAATTGCTTCATTTAAATTTATTTTATAATATTTATTTTTATCTATTTTTAAATTTTCTAAAATTCTCCTATATTTATTTAGTATGATTACTAAAAAGCCTTAGACCTTCTAATAAATCTCAAAAATGTCATATTGGCATTATGTGTGTTAAAGTCTTTAGATGAGACATAAGGATATCTTTTGCAACTACTCTTGACCCTCATTTTCTTTATTTCCTCCGTGACATGCTTCAACATGTCTCCTCTATAATTGTTTCTATCACTTCTTTTCAAAGACTTCATCTTTTCTTCCTTTCTCTTCCACGGTTCCCACACTCTTCTTCTCATTTCTTTGCTGAAGCAAAATACTTAGAGAACTTCTTCAAGGCAGCCATAAAAATCAGCCACCATCACCTCCATTTGAGCAAGAATTTCAGTCATACCGAAGTAAAGGAACCTGTTTTGAAGCCATTTCAAGCTTCCAACTAACCATAATCCGAGGTTAGAATCTTATGAACAAATTTAGTCTTTCATTTATAAATTTTCTTTTATACTAAAGGATTATTCAAATTTGCGTTCTTAAACCTAAGTATATGTTTGTTGCTATTTTGGAGCATATGTATGAAGTCTAAGTGTATATGCCCTAGACAGAAAATTTATATTGTTAAACTTTATAATACCTCTATGGGCAGTGGTTATTTCTTGAAATTCTAAGATTAAATTAAAATAAATTTTATGAATGTAGTTGTATGTTGTGCTTTAGTTTTAATTGTCCTTATGCACGCCTTAGGATCAAGGGAGTATGGAGCTAACGTTAATTGATTCCAGGATTAAGAGACTGTTGATAAGCTTAAAAGGTAGGGATTCTATTACTCATCTTTTGTGAGGTTTTTATAGAATTAAAATTGATTGTTTTGCCGCAATATATATATATCTATGTTGAACTGATATTATATGTGTATCACATATGAAACTATGACATGGACTCGTCTTGTATTGTACGGCGAGGAACATAATGAATTGACACATGTTATAAATTGAGAAGCATGGTTAGGAAAATTAACTCTATTAATAATGATTTAATATAGAGAAATTGTGAGACATGAAAAGGGCGACGGTTACGTCCTTGGGCATGAATACCCTAAAAGGTAAAGTAGGGGGAAGGCGATGACGCTTCCTTGGGTTGAAAGTCCCAGAACACACTGTACAGGAATTGATTTGGTGAGGACTCGGGGCTTGATGTCCCCTCACCGGAACACCCTTGGAATGTTTATAGGGTGATCAAGTGCGCCCATTTGGGTTTCGATGAGTTGAGTGATACTCAATTTAACATGGATACCTAGGAACAATGATGATTGGTAATATTTGTATAAATGTGTAATTATGACACTTGGTAATGATTAACTACGGTATCCATAAGATGTGATCATAATAAACCTTATAATCTGGAATATGATGTAACCTACTAATCATGCAGATTTTAATGTGGTAATGATAAAGGTGAGTAATGGCTTTCTCTACTGAGCATAGTGTTGCTCATACCCTTATGTTTATATCTTTTCAGGACTCACTAAGTGTGAGGTGGCTACGAGAAATATAGTTGAGGAAGTGATGTAACTATATTACATTGGGACTGCTCAATTGTAAAGAATGTTCTTCATGATAATGTAAGCATCAATTGTTACTTTCTGTGACTGTATTACAATGTGTTGAGGGTTAAAATGATGATGACAACAGTTTATATTATTAAATTTAAGGTGCTACATTAAAACTGTGGTTTATTTATCGTTTATATTTTTATTTTTGAGTTGAGAGTTTTCATTTAAGTCCCGGGCAAATTTTATTTTTAAGGTTTTACTTTTATTATTTATTTTTATTTTATCTCATTAAAAACTGTTAACCCCCATATAGGGGCGTTACAGAATTTTTGGTATCAGAGCCTAGGTTCGGTTAACCTAGGGAGTGTAGCACCACTTTAAAAAAATATATTTTTGAGATGGTTTTGAAGCTGAATTTTCATTGTCATCATCAAAATGAACCTTCACATTGATTTATACAGTCTAGAAGGATGTAACATGGAAAGGCCATAGAATGAAAATATTAATAGTTATATGAGTACAATAATTATATAGAAGGAAAGTATTAATAGTTATAAGGGAATGATAATTATATGGAATGAGTTTATAAGTAGAATGCTTATGAGAGATTCGTATAATATTTGGATCTATAAGCATATCTAATTCGTATAAACGATGAGAAATTCGTATAGATACGAGGATTTAAAAGCCTTTTGTCTCGTGAAAAACAATAAGAAATATAAGGCTTGATTTATTGATTTTAAAGTTTGGCATAGATATGCCAAATTTTTCGTAATTGATTCAAACCTAAGTAATGATTATGTGTGGATTCGATGGAGCACATAAGTGTCAATAACTTTTCTTGAAAGTTCTATTTATTTGAGGAATATGATATAAGTTGGGAATCATGGTATTGAATCTTGAGAGAGATAAATGTTAGACTTTTGGTCTGTTGAGACTGTGTAAAGTCTAGAATGCATGAATCTCAAAATTGGAATATTTCGTTACGTACATTGTATTTAAGTGTATCAGTGAATCTTTTGGTTACCTAAGGTTTTGTTATATGAGGAAATTATATATTGTATGAGTAGAATTGTGGGGATTGTAGATGTTCTTAAGTAGTAACATCTAGTGTCTTTGTTCATTGATATGGTCTACGTTGGAAGACGTAAATCGTATTGATTTCAAGGTTAGTCACATTCTAAACCCTTGGTAGTAATGATGATGAATCCATTGATAGATGTTGAGTATTAGGAATAACATATGGGTGTATGCATTGTTCAATAAGGTTTTGATTAAAACAAAATTATTTGAGTTGCTGGATCATTCAGGAAGATCCTTGTTGTCGTTAAATTAGATTTGTTGTTTATAGTTAACTTTATCTATAGTGGACTTTGAATTGGGTTTAAGATTTATACAAATTGGTTTTCAATTTTATGTTTGTTATTTAACTCGTTCCAAATGTGTTAAGGCCCGAAACAACCTGACCATTTTCAACTTAGAACATTTGGGCCTAGTTCAAATCTTAAATCAGTTTGATTCACACTGTCTCTCCCACGTGGTCTCTATACGTGTCATATACAGTGGTTTAATTATTGTTTACATATACGTTTACTGTGCGTAAGACCTTATTTCTCCGAGTTCACTTTTTCTCTCTTAATTTGTTATTTTTTCTCTAAATCGCAAATCCTCTTCTTTTTCATTAAAAATTCTTCTTTTCCTCTAAAAGAAGAAGGAATTCTAGGATTCTGTAATTTACTATCTTAATTTTTCCTTTCTATTTACTCTTCTTTCATCTCATCATGGACCCAAAGTACCAACACCTGAGAAAGTATTTCCCATCACTCTCCCAAAAGATTCTCAGAAAGAAATACAAGGCTAGAATTACTCGGTTGTGGATTCTTATGCGTTTTGGTATCCCTTGTGATGTGAGAATGTTGATAGAGGGGAAAATCCGTCCGAGTGACTTTAGTCAAGATGTCGGTTTACCAGGAACGGGTACCAGTCGTAGTGCAATGAAAAGAAGAGCTCGTGCCATCGTGGTCACTTGTAACAAATGTGGAAGACAAAATTGTAACGGTAAATGTACTTCACCTGGTTATATGTCTACGAATAGAGAGGATAAAATAAGGTTTTGTAGGGATGGACTTTCAAAGGAGAACTTGGATAGCATCCATCCTCCTCTCCACGGTCACCCTAGTGGATATGTTCAAGGAGCTATTTTTAAACTCTGGCCTAAATTTTATACAGAAAGACAACGCCTTAGGAATATGGTATTTCTAGATCCTGTTTGCCAAGCCATAAGAAAACTGGATGGGGAATAAGTCATCACTCTATAAAGGTTATTTAGTCTTTACTTATTTGAAGCAGTTTTAGCTGATGTTTAACAGTTTGTGTTTTTCTTTTACTCAGAACATTTGCTTTTGTGTTTGAAATAATTGTGATTATTAGATTGATACAGTAAGTGTTAATATCTTATTTAATTTATGATTTTCTTAAATATATATATAATAAAATATATTATCTTATCAGACACGTTACATACGGTACAGTAATATGTTTGAATTTTGAAAAGCTTATCCAGATATTTCAAGATTTGTGTCTCAAATTTCAAAAGTTCTACAGTATTTGTCGTTTATATTAAATTTCTAGACTTGGTGTATATTTGTCAAAAAGTCTACAGTTGTGTCATAAGGGTCTTTTGTCGAATTGTTCTCAATTGTCAAAAGTTATACAATTAGAGTCTAATCTTTTTCAAAAAGTGAATCAGATTTTCTGTAAACTATCAATCACCTTATCTTACTTTCTTATCCGCACAAGATTTTGTTTAAATCTTTGGATTACCTTTTCATTACCTACTCGTCTATCTCTTTAGCCCTTTTTGTATATTTTCATCTTTAAAATCTCATGTAGAACCCGAAGTCTAAGTGGAGCAGACATTAAGCAACCACTTCTATAAACCAAATATGTCTACCTCCCAGTCCACGAAGAAAATAAAGAATGTCTGTGTCTTTTGTGGTTCCAGCTTTGGAAACGATAAAGCTTATTTAGAAGCTGCAAATCACTTAGGGCAAGTCCTAGCACGCAAGAAGATTAACATAATCTATGGGGGTGGTAGTATAAAAATGATGGTAAATATGGCACTAGCAGCTAGGTCTAGCGACGCTACTGATGTAAGAATTTGGCCTCATATTCCAGTTGAAGGAAACCTTTGTAAGGAAGCCATAGGTAAGGGAGAAGGAGTCAGGAGTATCCCTAAAAATTTTAAAGACATAATCTATAATTCTGATGCTTTTATAGCATTACCTGGTGGTCTAGGTACTCTTGAGGAAATATTTATAGTTGCTTGTGGGCAATTGTTGGGCTTTTATTCCAAACCTTTGGGTCTGCTGAACGTAAAGGGTTTTTATGACGGTCTTTTGAAATTTCTAGATTACGCTGTGGAAGAAAACATCACTACAGAATCGGAGAGACAAATCTTTGTTACTGCTTCAACAGCTGAGGAATTGATAGATAAAATGCAAATCATACATCCAGAATCCGACACTGCAACATCCAAGCTTGAATGGGAAAGGGAAAGCCGGGAGCGGCCAATTGATTTGAATCTCCATCTGTAATCTTTTTGTTTTATCTTTGGCATGTAGGCATGTGTGTCCGTATTTCGTGTGTTACGAATAACCGTTTGCCCTGTATTCTGTGTTTCTTGTGGTACGTCGTTGTTAAATCTTTTAGATTCATTGAGCCTAATGCCGGGATGGCTGGATACGGAGTACTTGATGCTCTCGAAACGCATCCTTCTTAAGGTCCGATCTTTTGTTTATCGATGTTTTTGTATCCTCTAAGCATGCATGATATGGATAGCTGGTATACGGAGTGCCTTGTACTCTCGAAACGTATCCGTATTATGTTTGTAATGTGTAATATTCTGTTAATATTATGTGGAAGTACCAGAGTCAGTTATGGGGATATTCCATATGAAATATGAGTATATTATTTGGGTTGAATGTTTGTGTCATGAGGATAGCTGTTTAATGAAAAATATGTCGGGTATGTTTGCAACCAGAGATTCCGTTTAATATCTCTATGAGTAAGTTTAATGTATAGTTTTGAATAAAAGCGTTTGTGATATATGTTTTATGATTATGTTTTAGTTTATTAGTTGAGGTATGAAATCAAATATATTTGACTTTTCCTTACTCAAAAAGGAAAAGGAACCTAAAGATGAAGTATATAAAATTTCTCTGGCAATCTCCTTAAATGTGATTGTAAATCACAGTCCATGGACAATGAAGGACTGGAATCATGATATGGTCAATATGTATGCCTGATCAGATTCTTAGACTATTATACGGTGTTACAAGTTGAAACTTGTCAAAAATACTCTCATTGAGGGATTTAGGAGTAAGATTTATTATGCAAGTAAATGAGTGGAGATACGATAATTTAAATTTGGAGGACAAACAACATTAACGGTTTAGACTCGGAATTGGAATCATAATGGAATTAAAATTTTTACTAGTATTGCTAGAATTGAAATTTCGAGGACGAAATTTCTTTAAGGGGGGTAGAGCTGTGACACCCGTTATTCTCCTAACGGGTATTGAGGTAATTAAATTAATTTTTAATGTATAAAAAAAAATTGCTTCATTTAAATTTATTTTATAATATTTATTTTTATCTATTTTTAAATTTTCTAAAATTCTCCTATATTTATTTAGTATGATTACTAAAAAGCCTTAGACCTTCTAATAAATCTCAAAAATGTCATATTGGCATTATGTGTGTTAAAGTCTTTAGATGAGACATAAGGATATCTTTTGCAACTACTCTTGACCCTCATTTTCTTTATTTCCTCCGTGACATGCTTCAACATGTCTCCTCTATAATTGTTTCTATCACTTCTTTTCAAAGACTTCATCTTTTCTTCCTTTCTCTTCCACGGTTCCCACACTCTTCTTCTCATTTCTTTGCTGAAGCAAAATACTTAGAGAACTTCTTCAAGGCAGCCATAAAAATCAGCCACCATCACCTCCATTTGAGCAAGAATTTCAGTCATACCGAAGTAAAGGAACCTGTTTTGAAGCCATTTCAAGCTTCCAACTAACCATAATCCGAGGTTAGAATCTTATGAACAAATTTAGTCTTTCATTTATAAATTTTCTTTTATACTAAAGGATTATTCAAATTTGCGTTCTTAAACCTAAGTATATGTTTGTTGCTATTTTGGAGCATATGTATGAAGTCTAAGTGTATATGCCCTAGACAGAAAATTTATATTGTTAAACTTTATAATACCTCTATGGGCAGTGGTTATTTCTTGAAATTCTAAGATTAAATTAAAATAAATTTTATGAATGTAGTTGTATGTTGTGCTTTAGTTTTAATTGTCCTTATGCACGCCTTAGGATCAAGGGAGTATGGAGCTAACGTTAATTGATTCCAGGATTAAGAGACTGTTGATAAGCTTAAAAGGTAGGGATTCTATTACTCATCTTTTGTGAGGTTTTTATAGAATTAAAATTGATTGTTTTGCCGCAATATATATATATCTATGTTGAACTGATATTATATGTGTATCACATATGAAACTATGACATGGACTCGTCTTGTATTGTACGGCGAGGAACATAATGAATTGACACATGTTATAAATTGAGAAGCATGGTTAGGAAAATTAACTCTATTAATAATGATTTAATATAGAGAAATTGTGAGACATGAAAAGGGCGACGGTTACGTCCTTGGGCATGAATACCCTAAAAGGTAAAGTAGGGGGAAGGCGATGACGCTTCCTTGGGTTGAAAGTCCCAGAACACACTGTACAGGAATTGATTTGGTGAGGACTCGGGGCTTGATGTCCCCTCACCGGAACACCCTTGGAATGTTTATAGGGTGATCAAGTGCGCCCATTTGGGTTTCGATGAGTTGAGTGATACTCAATTTAACATGGATACCTAGGAACAATGATGATTGGTAATATTTGTATAAATGTGTAATTATGACACTTGGTAATGATTAACTACGGTATCCATAAGATGTGATCATAATAAACCTTATAATCTGGAATATGATGTAACCTACTAATCATGCAGATTTTAATGTGGTAATGATAAAGGTGAGTAATGGCTTTCTCTACTGAGCATAGTGTTGCTCATACCCTTATGTTTATATCTTTTCAGGACTCACTAAGTGTGAGGTGGCTACGAGAAATATAGTTGAGGAAGTGATGTAACTATATTACATTGGGACTGCTCAATTGTAAAGAATGTTCTTCATGATAATGTAAGCATCAATTGTTACTTTCTGTGACTGTATTACAATGTGTTGAGGGTTAAAATGATGATGACAACAGTTTATATTATTAAATTTAAGGTGCTACATTAAAACTGTGGTTTATTTATCGTTTATATTTTTATTTTTGAGTTGAGAGTTTTCATTTAAGTCCCGGGCAAATTTTATTTTTAAGGTTTTACTTTTATTATTTATTTTTATTTTATCTCATTAAAAACTGTTAACCCCCATATAGGGGCGTTACAGGTCCTCGTGGCTTGTTAAGCAAACAACTGAACCGGTTGACTTTGCCCTAGAGGGTGTTGTGAAGCTCCACCTTGATGCCCCAGACGATAGCATTATGGAACATATCAGAAACTTTGATGTGATTGTTCTTTCTTCTGGCCATTGGTTCGCTAAGCAGTCTGTTTATCTTTTGAACAATGAGATCGTGGGAGGACAGTTGTGGTGGCCAGACAAGTCTCGACCCATGAAGATAAATAACATTAAAGCATTTGGAATTTCCGTTGAGACAATTCTTACGGCTCTTGGTACTAATCCTAATTACACAGGGCTAACCATCGTGCGCTCCTATTCGCCTGATCATTACAAGGGTGGGGAATGGAATACAGGTGGATCATGCACTGGCAAAACCAAGCCACTTGCAGCGGGTGAAACGGTAGAAAATGGCTTCACAAACATAATGCATGAAAAACAGGTAACTGGTTTCAACCGCGCAATCAAGAAGACGACAAACAAATCGAAGCTGAGACTGATGGACATCACTAGAGTGTTCGAGTATCGCCACGATGGGCATCCGGGCCCATACAGAAACACGGACCCGAATAAGCTCACAAAACGTGGCCCCGATGGAAAGCCCCCACCCCAGGAGTGCTTACACTGGTGCATGCCTGGTCCAGTTGATACTTGGAATGAACTTGTTCTTGAAATCATAAGACAAGAATACGAGGATAGCACGAGCTTCTCATCGTGAGATTTTTGATTCATTGTGTTTCAGCCTTCAATGTCGTACAGTATTCTACCTCTGATCTAATTGGAAGGTAACTTTTTCTTTTTATTCACGTCTAAAGTTGGGAGGGAAAAGTTTGGTCAAATACTACTGTCTTGAGATCTTTATATAGCTTGTAGCCAGATCGTTTACGGTAATAGATGGGCGGATTAACTACTAGTTCTGCATTGTAGAGACCTGTTTCACTTCAATTCTCGAAACCATTATGTACCTAGATATACCAAGCAGTATTCTTTTTTCCAACTATGTTACACGTTTATATGTCTAAAAATTCTGTTACACGTTTTTATTCATAAAGAAAATCTGTTTTCTGAGTTTCACTATTTGCTCCCATCTTTTGTTGTTGACTAGTTATAGATAAGCTTGCCTGGAAGCAGTCATTGGCTTGGGATGCCATGACGATGAAACCAGGTGTACAAATTCTGGTTGTTGGATAATTTTTTTTTTTTAATACAGCGTTCGCTTAATGGTTTGCTATGCTATAAGGTGCATTTGACAACCCCGTTCTAACTAGTGGAAAGCTCTCGCATGTTATAGCGTATAACAAATTTGGGTTACGGTGTAAAACTCTCGTATGCTACAATAAAATCGTAATAACATTTGTTTTAATTATGTTGCCAAACACATTATTATCTGTCAAAGCCCATACTAATTTTCTAAATAAGGGACCACAAAATGTTTTATTTCTGAAGAATAACAAAAAAGCTCCCCTCTCAAAAGAAAAAAAGGGTGTCTCCTCAATAAGAATTAACAAAATAGGATTTATTCCTTTCAAACGAAAAGGCGTTAGAAACATTAATGCTTAAAAGAGACTCCGTTTAGAAAGCATGTTTGAAAAACAAAGTTAGTTTTAACTTCAAATTCAGCTGATTTCTTAAATACATTCTTAATTGGCCACAATTAATAGGCAAATAACCGTTGGATAAATAACTTCTTACCAAATTTGCCGTCCAATAATTGTCCATAACTGTTGATCCCTTTTTTGCCATCTGACTTGGCTCACGCTTCAAAGTCGATGTCTTGCATAATTTTTCTATCTCTTCCTTCGGAAAGGAACAAGCCGTTTTGCACCTTACACAACAAAAATGCTCTTTGATAGTTCCAAGAAAAGAAACGGATAACATTATAACACCCTCATCCTTTGTTTTTTTTTTTTTACCAAGTTAAACTCGTGTTCATCCTCGTTAGATAGAGAAGTTCTACTATATATATATATATATTTTCTTGAAAAGAAACACGTCATAGAGGAATGGAAGTGCATTATATATATATATATATATATATATATATATATATATGATATATCAATGTAGCTCACTAGGGTGGCTAATAGCAATTCACGAATATATATTATACGTTTTTGAGAAAAGGAATTCAAGAATAATTCAAATACTCCGCGGAGATTTTGGGCCCTTTTGTTTTTGTTCTCGGAATTTTTAAAAGTATTTTCGCATACTTTTCAAGGTACAAATTTTAAAAACACTCTCAACACAGTTCTAAAAAAATTTTCATTTTTCAAAACAAAAACATTTTCACTTATTTTGAAAACAATACTAAACGGCCCCCCTCAATTTTTTTTCTTTTTATTTTTTTTAACAAGGTCCTACTCCTACTTCTACTTGGGGTCCTTTTATTGGGAAATTGAATTAAATAACACAATTTCATTGTTAATATAAGTAGATAACATACTTTTAAAAATATTTAAGTATATAACATTTTTGTAATAACGTGTTTTTTTTAAACACTTAAAATTTTTAATTTTATCTTATTCTTTTTCTTCATTTTCTTCTTCCCTTTCTTTTTATTTTTATTTTTTCGTTATCTCGTTGTTGCTTCATGTTTTTTTTTTTCAAGTCACATTTTATACAAAATTTTTTTTGTTTCAATCTAAATATACTATTTATTAAACATTATTACATTTTGATGGTCCAATTCTCTCGAACATGCATGCATGGTGGGCACGTAACTCAAACGAGAACCACCAAAAAAAAAACGTGCACGAAATAAACGGAATTAAGGATACAAGGCAAACTCATCTTAAAAAATAATAATAATAATAAAGATATACGCATACGATGGTCGAAACAATGTCGTTTTTAAGTCTCGCCCATCTATTTTTTTGCTGACATGTCAATATATTTATCCCTCTTTAAACAATTTGAAATTCAAATCCAGTGGGTTCGCATACTGCCACCCTAAATCTGAAAACCTCATTTTATTTTACAACATTAGTTTTAAAGAACGAAAATCCTTACGATGCGCCCTTCAACGGTCCCTTTTTTATTTCAAACGGCTACTTCTTTCTCTCTCTTCTATCTCTAGGCTCCAAGGTACTTTCCTTATCAAATTCAAAATCTCTCATCAGTTTTGCACTTTCCCAGAAAATCCACATTTCGCACTTTCTCAGGAAAATTGCCGAATCACTCACGCCTACAAAGAAAAATCCAAGGTTTGTCTCCGGATCCTTTCTGGCTTCCATTGTTCTTTTGTTCTCAAGAAAAATGCTACAACTCAACGAAAACTATCAAATTTTATAATTTTGAGCTTTTTGGGGTTAGTTTTTTTTTTACCCTTTTTTTTCCCGAGAAAAGTTTGAGCTCCGTCACGGACCAAATGTAGCGCGTAGATTTAACTTTTCGCTAGAGATCTCTGCGATGCTTGAGATCGATTTCATTGAGCTGAATTTACGAGGAACATTTTTTTTAAAAAAAAACAAAGCTTTACCTAAGATTGTAAACAACGTTTTTTCCTCGCTGAATCAGCGATTTAACTAGCTTTCCCCAAAATTTAGGGCTAATATATGACTAGAGAAGGATTTCTTTTCTTCGTGGTAAGTAAATTTATCTCTTCTCGGACTCTTGTTTCCATTGTCTTGACAGTCATGGTAGAAAATGAGAAACAACCTGGAGAAATCAAATTTGTATAAATGTTGCTTTTATACAATCAAGAGTCATTCTTCGTTATCCTCATTTCTCTTTTGTTCTTTTTCTGCACAATCCTTACTATGAAAGTTTTTCGTGCCAGGTATAATTCCGCGAATATGTCTTCTCTCCAACTTGATCCGCTTCAACAGGTGGAAATAACATGTGGAACCCTCCTCTATGAGCTTCAGGTTTTGGTCAATAACTTTATTTCCTGATCAATTTAGCTTCAATTTATCTTTGCTTGACAATGATTTCATTTAAAATTTCTACCGATCTTTTCTCCCCCCTTCCCACCAAAAGCTGTCTATCTCTCCTCCTCTGCTGAAGATTCTAATTCTTATTTTGCTCTGTTTTAATCAGATAATTTGGAATGAAGTCGGAGAATCTGATGCTGACAGGGATAAAATGCTGCTTGAGCTTGAACAAGAGTGTCTAGAAGTTTATAGAAGAAAGGTGGATCAGGCGAATCGGTTAAGAGCTCAGTTACGCCAAGCCATTGCTGAAGCTGAAGCAGAACTGGCAGCTATTTGTTCTGCAATGGGAGAGCGACCAGTACATATCAGGCAGGTTAGGAGCTACATAATTTCAGCATTGGACTGGAGTCTATGTGAATATATTCTTTTCGTTGTTTAGACCCTTCACCCTCATGCATTCACTTGGACACGGAAAACAATGTTTAAAAGATCTTAGATTTCTTTGAAGGTCTATATATCTCTGCCAAAACATTTAATTTTAAAACCCAATGATCATTGAGTAACTTCCTGTAAAAGGGCCAGAACTTGCTTACAAGGGATGCCTTATTGTATTTGGCAAGAGGAGAAGATAATAAGTAGAAGTTGGATTTATGTATTTGAAAGATGATGCATTTGAGTGCTAATGGCATACCGCTCCTAGTCAACATTATAATTGATTCATGCATTTGAAAGATGATGCATTTCAATGCTTATTTATGTTAGTTTGAGTGTAAATTAACGTTTATTACATAAATATTTATAATTGGTTTATTATCCCAGTCTGATCAGAGTACCGGAAGCTTGAAGGAAGAGCACAGAAAAATTCTTCCACAGTTAGAGGAGATGCAAAAAAGGAAATCAGAAAGGAGAAATCAGTTCCTGGATGTGTTAGAGGAGATACGAAATGTTTCAAATGAAATACAAGGATCCACATTATTCATTCCATCCGCTACAGTTGATGAAACTGATTTATCTTTGAGAAAGCTTGAAGAATTGCACAGACAGCTTCATGCACTTCAAAAGGAGAAGGTTAGACTATTTGTTTAGTATATTTTCTTTTTCCTGTCATGTATCTGAAAGTGTCTTGAGTTTTTCAAGTGCTCTTTACTTACCTATTGCTATTTCTTGTTTTGCAGAGTGATCGACTGAAGCAGGTTCAGGACCACCTATGCACATTAAACTTGCTTTGTTCAGTCCTTGGTATGGATTTCAAGCAGACAATTGGTGAAGTTCATCCAAGTTTAGGTGATTCTGAAGGATCTAAGAATATAAGTAATGGTACAATTGAGCTTTTGGCTACTGCAATACAAAGGCTACGGGGGGTTAAAATACAGAGGATGCAGAGGGTAAAAAGTGCACTAAGTTTCCATTCTGTTTAATTTATCGTCCTTTTTAATTTAGTTCGGTGACCTCTTTATATTTGCAGCTACAAGATCTTGCAACTAGTTTGCTGGAGTTATGGAACTTGATGGATACTCCAATAGAAGAGCAACAAATGTTTCAGAATGTTACTTGTAACATAGCTGCTTCAGAAGATGAAATTATTGAGCCCAACACACTCTCTGTTGACTTCATTAACTATGTAAGCTTTGTACATATGCATCTTTATAATTTATTAAATCCTTATATCTCATGACTGCAGAAGACGGAAAATTTTCTCTAGGACTTGAGAAGTGATTTCTGTTGCAGGTTGAGGCTGAAGTGTCTAGGTTGGAAGAGTTGAAATCCAGCAAAATGAAAGAGCTTGTTCTCAAAAAGAGGTCAGAGCTAGAGGAGATTTGCAGAAAGACTCATTTGGTCCTGGAATCAGATAGTGCACTGGAGTGTGCCATCGAAGCTTTAGAATCTGGTATTAACATTAATGTCTTGTCATACTAGAAAGAATACCTTTGCATTTGTTTTTTAATATCTGAATCTCTTTACCTTTGCAGGAGCTGTGGATGCTGCTTTTATCCTTGAGCAAATTGAGCTTCAGATTGCTAAGGTTAAAGAGGAAGCTTTTAGCAGGAAAGACATACTTGAAAAAGTTGAGAAATGGTTGGCTGCATGTGACGAGGAGTGCTGGCTTGAGGAATATAACAGGGTTGGTGCTTACCTAATTCTTTCATGTCGGTTGTTTTCTTGTATTTGCAACCCTTTGCGTGCACTCATGTTTGGGCTCATGCATTCTTTCTCAAATTACTGCCTTGTATGGTTGTTCAGGATGAAAATCGGTATAATGCTGGAAGAGGAGCTCATCTTACTCTCAAGCGTGCTGAGAAAGCCCGTGCTTTAGTTAATAAACTTCCAGGTGAAAACTGTGTGATGCAGACTGATATCCTTTTTGAATATAATAAAATTCCAGTTTTATATTTGTTTTTGATTTGTCACGTTTTAAGTTCAGGAATTTGGCCTAACAGCCCGTCTGACCTTTATTATGTATTCCAAATATACAGCAATGGTGGATGCATTGGCTTCAAAAACTGTGGCGTGGGAGAAGGATAAGGGTATTGAGTTCACATATGATGGCGTAAGTACTTTATATTCTCAGATATCTTTTTAACTTTGTTCTAGTTAAAGTTCTTTTTCATGCTTTTTAAGTGTGAAAATTTGAAAATATGCTTCATTCTTCTTTTACAATGTAGATTCGACTTCTGTCTATGCTTGAAGAGTATACCATATTATGTCAAGAGAAGGAGCAAGAACGCCGCAGACAGCGGGTACTGTCGTGTTTCTTTGTCAAGTCATTTTACTTTGTGTGAGAAAAAAATAACCCTCTTGTACCACCAACCTTTGTTCTACCTACTCATCCATGGACCTGGATAGGCCATCTGTGAAGCTTGCTATGGCCTGATCATCCTCTTATTTCTATTTCAGGACCAGAAGAAACTCCAGGGACAGCTGATCGCTGAACAAGAGGCACTTTATGGGTCAAAGCCAAGTCCTTCAAAGCCAACTGTTAAAAAAGCGCCTAGAATGTCAACTGGAGGGGCAAGTAATAGAGGACTCTCCCTTGGAGGAGCAATGATTCAAACTCCCAAACCTGATTACTCCATAAAAGCCACTCCTCGTCCTAGTAGTCGGAAGGGTGACCGAGCACACCAAAACGAGCACCACCTGGATGATGGCTTAACAGGTTTGTCCACTTGTAATTCTCTTTAGCTATTATTACCATTATTCTTTGTTTTATTAGTCTCTATCCAAAAATTTCTGAAATATCAAGGTTATGATTTTTTTAGAGGAAAAGTTATGGTAAAGTAAATTGTGAGGCCAGGCTCGGTCGTCACTCATCCTTGGAGAGGTGGGAATATTTATTTGTGGTTACACATTGTGATTCTTTCGTTGGTAATGCAGGTAGGAGAGCCATGGACGTTGCTGGTATCCCCATGAGAAACCACTCTTTCGGAGCTCGTGAAATGGAATCACCCATGAAGCGGAAGCCTTTCTCACCAATATCTTCAACAACATCCTCAAAAACCAACGTAACAAACTTTTCAGAAGACCTTAACATAATACTGCACAACAACGACACAGTACAGAAAACACTTTCTGCTATGCCTTTCACAACTCCTTCTAAGGTTACTACTACTGTTGCACAAGAAGAGAATGTGCCCTTCACGCCTAAGGTGATGCCAATTCCTGTGCCCTCCACGCCATTAACAGTATCAGTTCCAATGCAGACGGTTACAACTCCTGCACCACCTCAATCGATTCCTTACATTTCCAACATAGTTGACGAAGTTCCTGAAGAAATCGAGTACTCGTTCGAGGAAAGAAGGGCGGGCTTTTTGCTTCCCAAAACACATATGAAGTCAATGATACAAGTTTGAAATTCTTTTGGGAGCAGTATGCTTCATGTTTTTGCTCTGTAATACTTCTTTTCTGGAATTTTTCATTGTTAAGTCAATTGTAATTGGCTTGTTTGGATTTAATGTACATAGTCTACGAGCAGTGAACGTGGACTTAAATTCCGAACATGTTTTCTCCTGATTAATGTGATCTTCAGATTGGTTATGGGAATATTGTTGTCGTTTGTGCTGAATTAAACGGGGTGGTAATTTTTTTCTTAAAAAAAAAGAAAAACTATTTCATCTTCTCTTACCTACTTCCTAGTTGTCTTTCCATTTATCAATTATCTATGCGAACCAAGGAGATTGATTGGTTATTAAAGTGAATGTTTTAAGATCACTAACATGCTGTTTGTTAGAAAAGGAATTTAGCATGTTTTTTCGATTGGTTATTAAAAGTGAATGTTTTAAGATCACTAACATGCTGTTTGTTAGAAAAGGAATTTAGCATGTTTTTTCGATTGGTTATTAAAAGTGAATGTTTTAAGATCACTAACATGCTTTTTGTTAGAAAAGGAACTTATCGAAAACATGCTAAATTCCTTTTCTAACCAAGAAGGTCAAATTCTTCCAATTATGGGAAAACATAGAGAAATTTCAAATCCTGCACTGTGTTTCAACTGTAGGTAAATACTTGTTTGCTTTTTGTAACAAATGTGATGAAGATGGAATGAAAACCAAATGATCTAATAGCAGATTCTAGGGATATGGAATCTAAAACATTTAAAGAATTTATTAGCATTGCTGGCACATATAATGACCTGGTTCACAACAATTAAACTTTGGCAGGGTATGAGGGATGTCCATATCTTTTTCCTTTCTTGTTTAAGCGGTGTAACTGTAAAATTCACATTCAACAAGGAAAAAAAAAATCCGTGTAAAATTGGTAAGTTGTGTATGTACCACAGTACTCCTAACTCTCTAGTTGGCTCTGAAAGAAAAAGGATCATTAATCTTTTGGGTTAAGAAATGATAATATCTTGGAAGAAGCAGTAACTTTTTTAAATTTGCTTAAAAGTCTTGTTGAACAGGATTATGGTCTGATGAGTCCTAATTTTAAGGCAGTTAGGTGCTACCTGTTTCATTGTCGTTTTTTTTTTTCTTTTCTATTTCTACCTAAGAGAGTCACATTCACAGAAAATTGGGAAAAACAAAATGGTGGGGCTGCTTAATTTTGTTCAAAGAAATGTGAAACCAGACTAATAATTTAAAAGAAAGGGGAATGAAACATTTTCAAGAAAAAGAAATGATACTTGCCTCTTGTCTGGGGCCACAGTGCCATTTTGTTCCTTGTCTTGTTTTTTTTTTTTTTGGATAAAATTTGTTTCTTTATTTGGGTTTAGGCAAGTGTGTATTTGGATCAGAGTGTCTGAAATTATTAAAACAGTCCCACTGTGTTAGAAATATAACAAGTGATGCTTCCTTTTGTGCTAAAACCCTTTTTTCTTTTTTTTATGTCAAGATTCTTTTGCTGGTAATCTAGCAATATAACATCATGTCGCAAAAGGCTTTTATTTCTTTTTCTTTTTTGTTTTATTTTGTGATTTGGGGTCAGGGCTTGACGTTTACAGTGGCATTAACAGTATATACCTTTAAAATAAGGGGGCATTTTCATTTGAATTAAATTTTGTGGTCAACTTTAATTTAACTGAAAAGACAAAGCAATTGTCAGTAGTTGGAAAATTGGTATGGCTTCAACATTTGCTTTACAGCTTTGAAATATGTATTCTTTATACAACTTTTAAATAAAGAAATACCAAATTAAATTAAAAAAAGAGTCTTTTTTTTCTTCGCTGAAATTTCATATTTTAGAAATACTCACACATTTGGTATCACTGTCCAATTTATTATTAAATTCACTTTTATTAAATTTCCAAGACGGACGTGAACCATTTTCTTAACCAAAATTTATACTTTGAATTTTGCAATTAAATATTAATTGATAATTAAATTCACCAATATTTAATTTATATTTTTAATGATTTATTTTAATTTTCCATCTTTTTTTCTACTTTATTTATTTCTCCTTCTTTACCTGCAAAACCCTAAATTCACATCACGAGGAAGTGTTCCTGGAATCACACCCGGAATTTGTAAAATTTTTCCTTAAAATTCTCGGGAGTTGTTCGTAATTTTTCTGGTGAAAATTCAGAGTTTTCCCACTCAAGCTCAGTGTTTGTCTGCAATGGCGGATTTTGAGCTCACAGAAGTGCAGAAGTTGTAGCTTTGGATGTTTGATCTCAGCATTCACAATAAAGTTTGTACCTTTCTAGGGTTTACAAATTTTTCTCACCTCTTTGCTTTCACCATTTGACTCAAAAAAAGCCTCTTTTTTTTTCTGGGTTTCTAACTTCCCATAGCTCAAATCTTCCATGGGTAGATTTTTAGGGTTTTAGGTTTTTTAGTTCTAAATTTTTTTTTAGACCTTTCGGAGAATAATTTTCCTTTTTTTTTTTTTGGCTGAGGATTTTTAATTTTTAATACCAAATTATGGAAGAAAAAGAAAGCTCAGTTTCTGTTGCAGCAGTGACTGTGAGCAGCGAGGAAGCCCCAGACAGCTACAGGGTCGCCCCAAGAACCGAAAACTCGGCCCAATTTGGAGGGCCCACAATGGCGGCGGCTGTGGCTGTGGCGACGGCGACAGCTACGGCCCAAACGGGTGCCTCGCCGTCACCGGTCACAGCCACGGCGGCGCCACCTGGCACGGAGGTTAAGAAGAAGAGAGGCCGTCCCCGGAAGTACGGCCCTGACGGCTCCGTCGCTCTAGCATTGTCCCCGATGCCGATTTCCTCCTCGATTCCCCTCACCGGCGAGTTCTCCGCTTGGAAACGCGGCCGTGGCCGCCCCGCTGTCGACTCTGCCGTCAAAAAGTCCCACCACAAGTACGAGGTTTTCGAAACCCCAGGTATTTATTTCCTCAATTTTCACTGTTTCATTTTAACATAAGAATAATAATATGTTTCATATTTTTCAAAGCTCACACACACACACACGCACACGCACATATATGTAGTTTTTGGTTTCTGGGGTTTTGTGGTTGGTGTTTTTCACGTTTTTAAGGTAAGAGAAAGAAAGAATGTCTGTCGGATTTGGTGTTGTGGTCGTCGTGGACCCGTACGATTAGATTCCTTATCAGATCTGGAATTTAATGTCAATCGTGTGTGTAAAAAATAAAAACTAAAAAAGATAGAAAAAGCAAAAGAAGAGATTTTTACTGAGTTTTTACCGTTGTGTTCGGAATCTTTATGTTCTGCCCAGAATAATGTTCTTCTGGGTTGGTTTTGAATTATGAAGAGAAATCAGAGTGATTTTCTCTTTTTTGGGTTTTTTGGGTTGTGTTTTTAACTTATATATAGGTGGAGTCCGCAAAGTGGGTGACAACTGACACCGACTGAAGGAAGGGGATTTAGTTTAGAAGTGGTTTTAATTTGTGGTAGTCACGTCTTAAACCTTGTCTTAAAATTTTTGCTGACCTGTGTGGGAAAGCTAGCGAAATGAAATTAGTTAAGATAAAAAAGGGGTTAAAGAAAAAAGATGGTATTATGGAATTTGATGGGTCAACTTCTGGACCTGGTTTTATTGTGTTCCGGTTTCTAAAAACATGTTGAGCCAGTTTTGTGTACTTTTACTTTCTCTTGAATGAGACATTTTTCACCCCTGAAACTGTGAGAACTCAAGGGTCGATGATTCCTATGGTTTCTGGCTCTGCCTTTGTGGTCAGAATTGTTTGAAGAAATCAATTTAATGTTAATTTGGCGTTGTCAAATAAATTCAATTCGGTTTTTATTAGCCTGGCTTCGTTTAATTAGATTTTTTTTTTTAAGAAAAAAAAAAGGGTTCTAGCGGTAATCTCTAAGTACTCTTGACAGTATTACTTGAAATCTTTTGGAACTAAAAACAAAGACGTCAGTGTCAACATCAGTTCCATTTGATTTTTTTAATTTTAATTTTTGTGAGGTATCTTTACTTGTAAGCGAAATATTAGGCCGTTTGTATGCTTATGGGGGTGCAATTATGCAGTTTTGAAGTTTATCTTATTAGTATGATTACAGACTGCAATTTTCTTTTCTTTTCTTTTCTTTTTTTTTTTTGTTTCTCCCTTTTGTAGGTCAGGGAATTGCGTACTCCGTCGGTGCGAATTTCACACCTCATGTGCTCACTGTTAATGCTGGTGAGGTATGCCATTGAGATTTATGTGAAAGTTTTGAAACAAAGAAGCCTTCCAGTCACACACAGCTTCACCATATAGACCGCTCGGCTCTGTCCTTAGCTCGAGTGATTGCCGATTAAATTTGAGTTTATCTTTTTCCTTCTTTGTCACAAATTATAATAGTGATTGTTTTGCGAGGTTAAAAGAGCCTTATCCAAACGTTAAAAACAGTTTCTGCATCAAATTTGATTAAGACTATGTGAAACATGAATATAACTGACTTTTAAGCATATCAATCACTTGTCAAGTTGTCATTTACTTTAGACTTACAAGAAAGCATTGCCTTAAAATGCCAGGGTATTCGTCAAAGTGACGAGATTTGATTTTTTTAAGATAGTGATAGCAATTTTGTGGTTTGTTTTAGGATGTTACAATGAAGGTTATGTCCTTCTCTCAACAAGGAGCTCGGGCCATTTGCATACTATCTGCTAACGGTACCATCTCAAATGTTACGCTTCGTCAGCCTACTTCTTCTGGGGGTACTTTAACTTACGAGGTTTGGATTCTGATCTATAAGAACTGTTTTTTTTTAATACTTCATTATATGATTGGGTTCCGTGCAACTTGTTGCACTGAATTCCATCTCCATTTATTTCTAAGCCTGTTCTCTTGTTTTATATAGGGTCGTTTTGACATACTCTCCTTGTCTGGATCGTATATGCCTACTGAAAATGCGGGAACAAGGAGCAGATCCGGCGGGATGAGTGTTTCTTTGGCGGGTCCAGATGGTAGAGTTGTGGGAGGAGGACTTGCTGGCCTCTTGGTTGCTGCTGGCCCTGTTCAGGTTTCATTACATCCTTCGAAAGAGAAAATTGAAAACTCACCGAGTCAGATAAAGAACTTGAAACGTATTTATTTATAAGAAAATGCTAGGGGTCCCCAAGTCCCCACATTTCTCTAACTTTTGCATACCAACTGATGTAAAATATGATTAGTTATTCTTTTATTAGTGATAGGTGTTTAATTTGCCAATGAAAAAATGACTATTACCTGCAATGTGAGTCCTATTGTAAAGTTAAATAAATGCTGGGATCCTTAGCACTATTCTGTTGATAACCTCTAAAATCTCTTTTTCATTTTATTTTATTGCTTGAAGAGAAACATAAATGATTGTTTGTACACGTGGAAAATTATGAGATTTGCGTTTTTGAACTGTTCGAGTACTTTTCAGGTCGTGGTGGGCAGCTTTCTTCCTGGCCACCAGCAAGAACAGAAGCCCAAGAAGCAGAGGATTGAGCCTATATTAGCTACTTCACCTCCCATCATCACCTCAGTCTCTGGTGAAGAAACAAGGATGCTATACGGTGGAATAAAGCCCATTGTAACATCTGCTGCCTTCAATGCTGACAATAACTCGTCTTCGTTGACTCCCACTCCCCCGCCGGGGTTCAGGAACTCAGCTCCTGAGAATAACAACAATTCATCTCTTCCGGTAGAGGAATCGAAAAGCCTCAGCCAATCGAATTGCGAGGTTTCTTGCTGATCTTATCGGGTCCCAGTCCGACACTTTAGGCTCACCTCAACCTTGTCTGACTACCAATATTAGACTCGTCGGCTATTGAAAGGGGGACAGACAAACAAACAAAGCCTTGACGTCCATGTTGGTTCTTAACACAAAATTGTACTACCCTCTCTCTCTCTCTTTCTTTCTTGTTAGGTTATTAGGTAGGACTCTCTCAAATTATTTAGGCTTACTTTTCTGGCTGTTGTCATCGTGTATTTCTAGTGTTGTTTGTTGTTGTAGCATTTTTAGATGGACTAAAACAAGGATAATCATTGTCTGATTGACAGATTGTATCTGTACGACTGATTGAGTTGAGTGAATGTTTTTCTTGTTTTGAGTGATACATTAAATTAAAAGGGGTCGATTTTCCAAACTTTTTATGTATCCTTTGTTTCTAGATTCCTCCTTTGCCTGCAGGAGAACCCACCAAAGACAGACTAGAGAATTACCAAAGAAATTTTTTTTTAGCTATCGAGGATCAACTATGTCCTACTTAATCTGAGACTGCAAATGAAATAAAGAAGAATTAGTCCACACTTAGAATAATTCAAAGTTCATGCATGTCAATTACACAATCTTATCGCTATACCAGTGGTCCAAAGCATCTCTCTTTTCATGGTAAAATTACAATATATGATACTGGAAAACAATGATTTTGACTCTCAAAAAAATTGTCAACTGCCGTCTAATAAAAATTGAAATTGTTCAAGATTTTTTTTTTTTTTTGGTCGCATCCATCTGCCTAAATTTGAGGTGCATATACATTATCAAATCTACAATCCCAAAAACGTATAAAAGATTTATACTAAAATTGAGACAAAATTTCCATGTTACATACATCGGATTACAATTTACAAAACAAGGGGTCATCCGATTACCCATGTCAGTTAAACAAAAACAAAAACTTTTAGTTAGATTACATAAAGGGAAATTAAAAAAAAAAAAAAAAGCTCATTCCAATTCCATATGACCCACCTTGTAGAGAGTTGTAGGCCATGCCTGTCTTAGACCGAATGTGATGTCCCCAGTAATTCAGCCTTCCATCCTTTGTTAACCTTTTCAATATATTCTTCTACCCTTTTTCTCAGCTCATCTTCCTCTTCATCTTTATCCCCATTTCCATCATTTACCTTATCATTAACTTCTGTGTCAAAATCTTCAGATTCTGCTTTCTGAACCCTCGTCATCACTTTTCTGTCTTCCACAGTGTCGTCTCTCTCCTCGTACAGTCGTTTAGTGCTTTGGCCTTGTCGTTTTGTACTGTTGGAGGTGGGTTTTTTGGAGCCCACGAGGATCATCACTATGATCACGTTGCAGAAACAGAAGACGAACAGAGAGTTTGAAACGGCGTGGCTTATCAACTCCACTGCGGAATTGAATTCAAACATGGTTGTAGAGAGAGAAACCGAAGCTAGGGAGAGAGAAAAGAAAGATGATGAGAGAGGACTGTAGTACTCGATTTTTGAGGCTATTTATGTGCTGTTTTTTGTGTGAAAGCTATACGAGTCAATGATGAAATGAATATTTTTAAATACCCTTTTGATTAATCATTAGTTATGTTCATGTGATGAATGAATTAGAAAGCTTTATTTCCATATGAGGTCTGTATTTTATTAGTTTTTAATGAAAAGTCAATCATGCAAGAACAAAAAAGCCTTTAGTTTATCCCTCTACCCTTCAAATACGATGGGGAGTTTTTAGTGCGAAAATGAAGACTTTTACTTTTAGCTTACGAAGAAAAAAATTTACACGTGTTTGACTACATGAAGTTTACAAGAAACCTTTGGAATGATACAGAATTTACTTAAAAAAAATTATTAATGCCAGTAATCTGTAAATTTTAAGGTTTCCAGTCTCTTAAATTTTAAAAATTTTTACTTTATCTTTTTAATTTTTAAAAATCTTTATTTTACCTTTTAAATTTTAAATTATAATTTTTCGTTCAAGTAGCTAAAATTAAACTCAGCTAAGAGTGATAGAATATCTCTTTTGTTTTTATAGGTGACTTATTTATAAACCATGTGTGTTTAATTTTATCCATTTGGACAAAAATCAGCAAAGATTACATAGTAAAAAGACCTAAAAAATAAAGAAAAAAATTTAAAAAATAGCGTTTCAATTGTTTCAAAATATGCATAACCAGAACACCGAGAATGACCCGTACACGCATTACTAATTGGAGTTATTACTGTTGTTTTAGAACAAACTTTCGTGATTAAGCTGCCATGTGGCACACGAAACTAGCACACAAACGTCAGCTTAAAAGCGATTGGTAATTAACCTGAATACGTGACCAATCTTTTGGATGGTGACATTGGGAATTATAGACAGCAGACAGCCTTCACCTGCCATGTTTGCCAATTTAAGGGGTCCCAACATCTTAGGTAACCCGACAAGGTATCTCTTTTATACTTGGCCGATGGTACAATACGGGCAGACTTCGGAGGAAAAGGCTGCAAGACTTTTTGAGAAGTGTTGAATAAGAAAATTGTGATACTACACTTTATTTTTTTCCTTTATTATTATTAATTTTTTTCTAAGAAAGGTGAAAATTTGTTGTCGTTTAGACCCTTTTTGAAAACGTTTTTTCCATTTCTCAAAATACAAAAAACAAAAACGGTTTTGCAGACTTCAGAGAAAAAGGATGCAGACTTTTTGAGAAGTGTTGAATAAGAACATTGTGATATCACACTTTATTTTTTCCTTTATTGTTTTTTTTCTAAGAAAGGTGAAAATTTGTTGTCGTTTGGTTCCTTTTTTAAAACGTTTTTTCCATTTCTCAAAATGCAAAAAACAGAAATGGTTTTTAAAATATGTTTAGTTAAAATTTTGGTTCAAGGCAAAACAAAAATAAATTTGAAAACAACCCAAAAAGATCCCAAAATTTAAAACAGAAAAAAACGTGTTCTTATTTTCATTCTCTCTCATACTCTCTCCCACTCTCTTGTTCTCTCTCTCTGACCTAGACTAGCGCCGTCCCACCCGCTGCCATCTTTGCAACCGCCCCTCGACAACGACAGCCCCAACCCAGGTCCCTCCTCCCAATGACCCTTGTCGCCCCACATCAGGCCAGTAATTCTAGCAGATCTTTCAAAATATTCTTATTTTTAAATTTTTACCAAAAATAAAACCATTTTTAAAACCATTATCCTTATTTAATAGCATACACTTTCGATTTTTGTATTTGTAAATGAGAGTCTAAATTTGGAAATTTTTTGCAATTGGGTAGATAACACGCGTCAATAAGGCATAAATTTGATTTTTTTTTTCTTTTTTTTGCAATTGGGAACAGGGACAAATTTGTAACTCACAAATCTTTAAATTTATCAAAGAAAGAAAAAAGGCAGTCATTAGAGGAAAAATATGATAGTGACAAGTGCTCAGTTTAGTGGTTTGACAATTAGGAAAGAGGCATAAAAACGACATTGGCATTATCTTAAGCAGTTGGTTAGGGAACAGTCGTTTGGTCAGTTGTCAAGATCATGGCCATTCTGTCGTCTTGCTACAAGGGAAAAATCCGCCGTGAAAACTACTACTTTCCTGCTCAAACAGTGCATATAACGATAAACACAAGCAAAATATTCCTTTGGTTAAAGAGACATTGTCAATTTATAGCTCCAAAAGTTGGAGAACAAAAGGAAAAAAGTGAAGTGCCATGTATTTGCTGTTCGAAAACATGCTTTTTGTACCTTTATCTTCTACTTTCCCTCTTCATCCACGTGAAAGAAGAATCAAATGCAAAAGACTAATTAGACCACTCATCTTTCTTCTTTAATTTAAATGAACTAAACTGCTTATAACTCTTACATGTTTTAAACAAAGTTAACCGAAACGCACAGATCATGTAAAAGAAACTTCAGAGATTTCCTACACAACAATTCCTGGAAACAACTCTCTTTTAAGGACCAAAATGGAAATTTCTCAGCTCAGCACAACACAATTCAGTCCCATATGTGCAAAATTTTCAGCTCAAGTGAAGCCTATTCTTGTCTTTAGACTAAGTGCGGAGTTTTCGACAACTCTGCTTTCCATCCTCTGTTCACCTTCTCAATAAACTCTTCCACTCTCCTCCTCAGCTCGTCATCATCGTCATCCCCATCGTCAACGTCGTTGTTGTCATCGCAAACTGCTTTGTCCTCGCAATATTCGTCTTTTGAATCTTCAACTACTTCTTTTTCATTTGTGCTCGTGGTGGAGACAGCCAAAGGAGGAGTGGCACGCCTTTCTTCTTGCTCGAATTCGGAGCCCGGTTTTAAGCCCGCGAGGATAATGACTATGATCAAGTTGCAGAAACAGAAAGCGAACAGAGGGCTTGAAGCGGTTTGGGTGATCGAATCCAACGTCACATCCAACATGGTTACTGGGATTTGAAAGAATATGAAGAGAAAATGAGGTGGGGGTTATTGATATTTTGTTTAATAGAGTTGAGAGTATTTAAAGGATGTACAGACTTTTGATTTTTTTTTTTATAGAAAAAAAAAAAAGACAAGAAAAGAGTAGAGAGGAAGCTTTTGTTTGGTAGATGGTGAAGTGTGTTGGGAAAGCTTTTGTTTGGTAGAAGTTGGGAAGTTTCTTCCGGGTTTGTTTATTATTGTATTGTAAGGTCGTTGTACCATACAAAAACCTCACATGGGCCCTTCTCAATGAGGCGTTTTCCACATCATCAAACTAGCATCACCAAAGATAAAGCCGACAATTTTAAACATGATAGGAGAACACGATACAAAAAAGACACAAGATAAATAGGTTTGGACCGTACGTTTATTAATTGAGTCATAAATAGGTTACCACGAATAACACGAAAATAAACGGGTTGGATTCGTGCTAACATGTCTAACACGCCTTTATACATTTAATTAAACGGGCCATAAATGTGTTGACATAGCAGGACACGACCCACCTGTTTATAACACATTTAAACTTAAAAATAAAAATATTTGAAATATTTGTAGTAGGTTAGTATTAATTAGATATTATGTTTTTGTTAATTTTCTTTATTGACTTTTTTTTAATTTTTTTTAATTTTAGTTAAGTGGGTCATAAACGTGTCATATGCGTGTTGTTATCGTGTCAACCTGTCATGGCCCGCTTAGTAATCTTGTTAATCGTGTCGTGTCGTGTTGCGCGTGCCATAAGCGGGTCGTATTCGTGTTTGCATTTCTGGCACGTTTATTAATCCTATCGTGTTCGTGTTTGTGTTCGGCCTAAACATGTCGTGTTGTAAATGTGCCGATATAAACACAAATTTTGCCACCCCTAACCAAAGGCTAGTCTTCTTTATTTGATTACCTTTTGCTTATAAGAGGATTGTTTTGCTTTTCCTATATCGAACTTTTTTAAAGTGTTCCTTTTTTAATAAAAAAATCATAAATAGAACACCCGTGAAATGGGGCAAATTCTGAAATTTGGAAGATTCTATTATTAATAAATATACTTTTTATTAGGTGTTTGAAAGGGTGGTGAGAACCGTTGGTTAGAATCATTTTTACTATAGCATGTAAGAGCTTTATACTGTAGCAATTTTTTTTTTATTGTTACTGTAGCATGTAAGAGCTTTACACTGTCCATAACTGAGTTTATAATGGGAACCGTGGTTCCTACCACTCAGCCAAACAACCTGTTAGTTAATAAGCAGCCTGAGAAATGGGTTGAAATTAAAAGTTGAAGTGAAAACACTTCAACATGTAAGAGACAACACTGTTGAATAAGTAGTTTTGAAACTGCAAACTACGATTTTAACCGAGGCTACTAAACAACCTATAAAATTTTATTTTGATTATCCATTCTGTCACAAATTTTATTTTTGTGCAAAGGGTTTTTGGTAAATTTGTTCTCTAAATTTTTAGCATTTTTGCAACATAGTCTTTAAACTTTTTTTTTTTGTGACAATTGAGTTCTTAAACTTGACAAAGCATGGTAATTAAGTCCTAATCACAAACTTATTTTAAAATTAAGATGAAAAATGATCACGTGAGATGCACATGACTCATTTGGAACACCTACGCATCTTCTTTAATTCTAATAAGAGTTAAATTGTTTAATTTTATGTAAAAAAAATATATGAAAAAAATGAATTACATCATTATTTGTTATTTTTTTTAACAATTTAGTTGGCTTGTATGTATATTATAATCATTGTAATGTTTGAAATCATGCTCGTTCCCTTCGAAATGGGTCATATGTGCCTCACATAATTGTTTTCCATCTTAATGTTGACAAAAGTTTGTAATTAGGGACTTCGTTGCAATATTTAGCTAAGTTTAGAAACTCAATTTTTGCCAAAAAAAATAAATTAAGGACCACATTGCAAAAAAGTCTAAAGTTTAAGGGATAAATGTGTAAAAAAAAACCCAATTTATTATTATTGGTGATAATAAGCGCATATGTGTCAGTGTAAAAAGCATGTCATATAACATTAACGATGAATTGTTAATAAAGAATAAGAAATCCCTAAAATAAAAGATGACCCTTAATTTAGTTAACCTATAATTTACTTTTTCAATCATCTAGTCTATTGATTGTCTAGTGTTTGTGGTGAAGCCACATATAAATGAGTGAGAGTACGTGTGCCTTCGTAATTTTTGAAACTTCAATGTTTACATAAAAAAATTTATAAAAAAATTAAAGATATGTTCCTATTTTGCAAGAAAAAACATGACCATGCCCCTATCGAACGATTAATGTGTGTTGTATGTTCCCATTTTATAAGAAAAGTACATATAACACTCTCCCCATTCAATACTTGAAATATATAACTATATCTCTATTAGATAGAATGTCAATTCTAATTTCTGTATTGTGTCCCCATTAAAAAATTTTCTGGCTTTGCTCTAGTTGGCTATGCTAAAAATTTACAAGTACATAATTGCTCCTATTTATTAATTAAATTTTTGAAAAACACTTCTTCTAATTATGTAATATGCAAAAAAAAAAAAATCTCTTTCCTTGTTAGAACCCGTTAAAAAGTATAACATTTTGCACTTGTTATAATTATTTGTGTAAAATTCTCGATTGTTATTTGATAAGAATATAATTATCTACTTTAATTTTAGAAATCGTTCATTAATCATTGCACAAGGGACTAAAATTGTCATATAAAAAAATAAGAGTAATTTATCAAAATTAAAAGTTTAGGTATTAAATTGTCACAATACTTGTATTTTAAAAATTAGCTGTAACAATAATTCTTTAATTAAAAGTCCATATATTAAGGATTAATTATAAAATTCCACCTTAACTATAACTTTGTACTCATGTATCCCCGATTTTCAAAACATCATTTGCACCTCCTAATTTATAAAATATAAACAAAAAACTCCTTAAGTTTGGATTTTTAACAAAAATAAAACGCATTGCACAAAAAATGAGGCCATTGAACGACATAGAGTGAAAGGACAAGTTATTACATTTTAAAAAATAACTTTTAGTTTATTTTCCTTAACAATTAAAACTTTTAATTTATATCTGCTTTTAAATTCAAATTAGATTTTTCCTCAACCCAAAAAAAAAAAAAAAGATTTACACATAATAAGCAACAGAAATCCTCTTCTATTATGTACCATGTACGATCTGTCATTTTTCATTAAAATTCTAATAGAATCAGGACTTTTTTTTTTTTTTGGTTAATATTCGATATATATTGGAGGATATATATAATGTTACAAAAAGGGGACATATTATTAAAAGAGTCATAATTGAAGGATAATTTTATGATAACCCACTTATTATAAAGAACACAAATATCAGAATTTGGCCATTTTGTGTGCATTGTAGTCATGGATTTGTTTTAAAAGAAGCACAGTTGAAAACAATAATTATTGGAAAAAAATTCAATCCTCTTGTAAGCAAAAAGTTATCAAGTACAGTAAGACTAGCCTCTGGTGATGATAGTTTGATGACATTCCAAAGCATTACTAGGAAAGGCCCATGTGAGCCTTTTTTGTGCTTATGTGGACATAGTTTGTTGTGCAGGGACCGCAGCAGAAGCAACTTGGTGCCAGTTCTATAGTTCAAGTATGATTTGGACTCGTTTAGTGTTGCAGATCATTGCTAGTTCCATAAATGGTTTTGAAGGAGACGACATGATGACAAAATTTCAATATTTTGGACGTGGCAGTTAATTCGTTAAGGTAAAGAGGAGATTTGTTGGTTTACCAGCTCCAGTTGACTCCCACATCGGTTATAGACTAACCCTGCAGCCTTCTGGGAGGCTTGTAATTAAAGAAAAAGAGGGAATTAAATAGACGTCATTAATTAAAAATAAAAATAAATAGACCAAAAAAATTTTAACATTGAATATTAAATCTCTATTAATTAATAGACATAATAACTAAAAGCCCCAATGGGCCCGGAGAGGTTTTCAGCTCTGACTTTTTGTTGTTGGCAGGGAGAAATTAGGCTGTGACAACATTGAAAGGATGTTCATTATGCTTGCAAACATTATAGAAGATGCTGGCAGGGAGAAATTGGTAAATAAAAAAGGCTGCGACAACATTGAAAGGATGTCCATTATGCTTGCAAACATTATAGAAGATGAACCCCCTGTGGAAGGAATTTAGTCAATAACCAATATTTGGCCCACACTATTCGATTTAGAGCTCATCTTCTCGGCCTTCTGTCCCTGGCACTTTGTATTTGGATTCTATACTATGAGTTGAATCATTTAAGAAACTATATTGTCACTTTTCCGCCCTCTAGATTCTCACCAAGAATTGGTTTGAATTTTGGGCAACCATAGCGCTTAGATTCTCGCCAAAACTACAGTTTGTTAGGTGTTGACTGCTGTTCGTTTATGTTTCTTTTATGAGACTTTCTTGTCTGTAGTTTTGTTTCTCCTTTTTGTTTACTTGTTTAAACGATCTTTTTGGAAGGGGAAGAATAAGCTCATATTGAACCAATACTGGTGTAATGAACTATTGCACTACCAAACTTCTACGTTATTAATTAGCAGTTGTTTCAGTTCATTCAGAAATTTGTGATTGTATTCTACAATTTGTGTTGGCTCTGTCAATCATACCTCTAAATCTCGAGTTTTGGATTGCTTAATGACTGATGTACCACTGATGAAATGTGTTTGGAATGCATGAGGATCCTTGATACTTCTGTGTACAGTTGTGTATGGATTAATCTCTCTCGTTTACAAAAGCTTTTTATTCCTGCTTTTGTTAGTTGTATAGTACATTCTTCGAGTAAAGTGCTGTAGTAATAGAGCGATAGATGTAGAGGTACTTGAGACCAGAACTAGTGTTAAAATTTATGGTGCTTTTTTTTTTTTTTTTTAACTAAAATACAGGCACTTTGACTCTTTTGCTCTTTTAGCTTAGATTTTAAATACGCCTTTTTTAACGTGATCTTCCTGGTATGCCTTGAAGGTTAATTAGTAGATCAGTAACTTCTCTATTAGCTATGAAGACGATGCTTCTAATTGTCATGGTAAATCCAAAACCAAAATGTTTAGCACTAGAAACTCGAACCCTAATTTCACATTATTTTTGTTGCTGCTGCTGATGGAACAAAGATCGCAACCTCATCCTGTAATTCTGAGAGCTTTTTTTTTTTTTTTCATTTTAACTATTCCTAGGAAATTAGGAAATCTGCCCTCTTAATTCACCACTTTAATTCTGTGTTACTCGTTTAGAACTCAGACTTTTTGAAGCTGATGTGATGGGGGGAAAGCAGAATTCTCATGGTGTGTGATGAGTATAAATCTTTACGTTCTTTCATTACCTTATGTAAAAATATTATTGAGATGTTGGAACTAATTTTAGAAACAAACTATGAAGTTGTTAACTACCATCCTTGACCCTCCATTGTATAATGAAAAATATATCCTCTAAAAAATGGACCAATTAGTGCTACAGTTTTCTTGACATTTCATCCCGGAACTGCTAAATTGGAACTCATGATAAGCTTCGAAGCCAGTTATGTTTCTTTTTTTCTTTTTTTTTTAATCTGATTAGGGCAAGTGAGATAACCATTATATTTCGGGGGCTAATCTAGAATTAACAGAGAAGCTTCCTTCAATCCATTGATTTTCTTTCATCATAGGACTGCTGCCTTCTTCTTCTTCTTCTTCTTTTTTTAACGATGGCATATGTTTTCTTCAAGTAATTGGATTGTTAGTCATTCATTAGCGAGAGAGAGAGAGATCAAACCCATTTCTGCAGAGTCGAAAATGCATCTCCCGATCTTTCAAAGCACATTATTGCCGTCTTATATAAATATATAAGATGAGAAACCAATATCTTACAAAAGTTGAGGGGAGGCAAGAAGTCCACAAAAAAGAAAACGTCAATACTACAAGTTGAAAGGAAGCTTATCACCAAAATGAGAAGTATGTAATCACCAACACTATGAGTTGAAAATATAACCAACCAACAACAATTAAAGAAATTAAACAACAAAATTACTTGATATTAGAAAAAGAGCACGCTAACATCTCAACAATTGGGACTGTCGTAACAAACTCTTCCTAGGAAAATTTGATTAAACATATCAGAGGGTACAAATATTCTCTCTTTTGAAGACAAACCAAATGAGAAGTTCCAGTTCTCATCTCTTCCTCTTCTTGTTTCCAGATACATTGCCTTTAGTAAAGTCACGGAAATCATTGGTCGTCTCAGCAGTGTTCTGCTTCTTCAAACCCTTCCTACCTCCAAATCCAAACTTTGAATTCCGAAACTCCCTCTTCTTCTGGTTCTTCTTCCCCTTCCCGCCTTGTCCCATTCTCCCTCCAGACCGATCTCCTGGCATTGCACCAGGCCTCTTCTTACTCGACCTCTCAAACGCCTTTCCATCTTCAAACGAGAAATCCATTTCTACGCCGCCATCGTCCCCCCTCGCGAACCCGCTCTGCTGCCTCTGCTTCCTCCACTTCTGGACAGACTCAATCTCCTCCTTCTTCTGCTTGGCCCTCTCCTTGGCCTTCTGCGCCTGAATCTCCTTCGCCAGCTTCTTTGCCTCCCTCGCCTTCTTCCTCTCCTCAGCCTCCTCGATCCTCTTCTTCTCCGCCAAGAGCCTGCCCTTCACTTTCTCCATGTGGGAATCCGTCTTCACCATCTCAGCGTAGAAGTCCGAAGGCCTCAGAAACGGAAGCCCCATCGACTGAAGCTTCTCGAAGGCTTTCCTCGTCCCCTCCAGGGCTTGATTGTAGAAAGAAAGCTCTCTAGCCAAGTCGTCGTTCACGTCCACTTCTTGCTCTTGATCAATGTCGATAGAGAGCTTCTGAATCCAACCAACGTTCTCCGGCCAGCTGATATCTCCGAGCTTGTCAAGAATTCCGTCGGTGTTGTAAATGGCGTTCTTTGATGGCTCAGTCGATTTCAAATCCTCGTCTTCTTCTGATTCTGATTCTGATTCTGACTCGGGTTCAGAATCAGAGACCACAGGACTGAGATTTTCCATATCATCTTCTTCTTCTTCCATCTTCTTCTCCTTCAACAAGGTCGATCCTTTTTTGGGTAAACCCATTTGCTGAACCATCAAAAACACACAAATCAACGAAATTGAACAAAATAGCGAACAAGGTAAGGCACTTTTCTAGACTAGGATGCGTGTTTGGATGTCGAGAAAATTGAAGAGAAAAATTACAGTTGAAATACTCTAAATTTTCTTTGTATCTGTAAATCGAAAGCGTAGTTGAAAAGGACTAACCTTCGGAGTAGGTTTCGCCGGCTCTGGAGTTGGGAGGATGAGAGCAGAGAGTCCCTTAATAGCGTTGGTAGAGGGCTTTTCTAGGGTTTTTGGTCCCGTAATTTCTTCCGCAGTTTTGTACCGAGTTGTGCTCCTTGTGAAATGCTGTCGTTTCTATTTTTTTTTTTAAGAGGAACTGTCGGTTTTTTATTTAAAAAAAAAGGAAAGATTGCGTTCTTGTTTTAAAAATTTAAAAATTTAATTTTATTCTTTTTTCGTTTCAAGGGCAATTAGCATTCTTTTGTACTCTAAATTGAGCATTAACTATGAAAATATAACAATTAAGCTTAATATGGTGCTTGAAAAAGTAGTTTAAGCTATCCATTTGGTTTGAAAACGGTAACATGTAAGAGCTTTACATTGTAGATTTTTACTGTAGTATATAAAAATTTTACACTGTTGATAGTTCAAACTATTTTTTCAAACGTCTTATAAATTTAATACATAAAAGTATACATGTAATATAATCCATAATATAGGTATGAAAAATGTATACGTAGGAAGACGTCTCGTCGTTTTCTTTGGATTATTTTCCCGTCATCGTCGTGTTTTCATTTTCATGTTGTTTTGATTGATGTTGTTGTCGTTCAAATTGGACGTGGTTTTTGCAATCCCTTGTAAAAAAATTCGTATCGTAGGTTGCTGTCGTTTTAAAATATATGTGAAAAGGTTATATACCCTTTTTTTAATGTTTGTGTAAATTTCTGTTGGTTTCTTTTATTTTTTTTCCCTTTTCTTATCTTTTATTTTTTTGTATATTTTCTTTGTTCCGTTTTCTAGTTCCTGTCTTTTTATTCTTTATGTTAACTTTTAAGTTGTCGTTGTCGTTGTCGTCTAGTCTAGTGACTGCGGTAGTTTCTAAAGTTTACGTTATCTTGGATTTGTTGTACTCTTTCTGTCATCGTCGCTTAAATGTTGTCGTTTCCATTTTTTCCATGAAAGTTGTCGTTTTCAATTTCATTGCTCTTTATTGACGTTCCAATTCTTTTTGTTGTACGTCGTTTATTGGTTGTTTTCCTTTAAAATTGGCTTCGTTGCCAAATATTTCTTGTAGTTTTTAATTTTTTTTTTACATATATGCCACAAAAATAAACATTAAATTGACTTATTCCACTAAAAAATAATTACAAAAAATGTCATGTCATATAAAAAATTATAATTTATAATACCAAATAACCCTCAAAGCACAAATCAAATTCCATAAAAAAAAAAATCTTTCTCAATTTTGAAACTTGCCAAAACAACTCTAATATCAAAATAAATATATATATATGTATCTTTTTAATTTAATTGTCATCTTTATCTTTATTTATAATATTTAATTAGATAGTTTTTTTAAAAATTTAACATAAATCAATCCACAATGAAAAAACTATGACATAAAATATAAATATCTCTATGCTTTTTATCCTTTCGTTTAGTTTCAAATCATTTCCATACTTTTTCAAAACCCTCACCCAAAAAAAAAAAGAACTTTCTAATTCTGTTTTCCTTTAAGTTGGCGTCGTTTAAAAACATCTCGTGTTTTTTTCCCCTAAAAATCCCCTTACCATTGTTAAGATGACATGTCAAATCACAGTTGGATAAAACGCGAGTAGGACAGGCAAGATTTCGAACTCAATAGAAACAGGCAGTAAGAGATTTGCGTATGCGACTTCGCAGCCAATCCAATCAACGAACTCTTCAGTTTCGCAACTGTTTCTTCCTCCGAAAGAAAACCCTCCTACCCAAATTCAAAAACCCTAGTTTTACAGTTTACGCTTCCGATCAACGGTTCAGATTCAAGGCCTTTAGCAAATTCGCTGGCGATTTTGGATGGGGATAATTCGGAGTGGCTTCTCGTTCATATTGGGAACGGTCACTGGTGTCTACATCGCCCAAAACTACGACGTCCCTAACATCAAGAAGATCGCCAACACCGCTCTCTTCATGCTTGAGCATCTCGAGAAGACATATCGCAAGCCCAAGAAAGGGAACGACGACGATTAGTTGGGTAAACGACGCCCTTTTCTGCCCCAGGCTATGGGCTTTTGGGGTTTTTTGTTTTGCTTGGATTTTATACGAATTGGGAATTGTACATAGAAATTGGGAAGGAGATAGGAATTGCTATAGATGATTGTGAATGAAATCCTATTCTTGACTAATTTTATTCTCCAAGTGAAAGATCTGATTTTTATCGTGGAGGATGTTTTCTAGGGCCTGCTTATTTTTGGGCTTTTTTTTTTTATTTGGTCATTTTGATTAAGGAATTACTGATTTTGGATGGAAGAGACATGCTTTTTGTGTCTTCAATTGAGAATTTGTGGTGCTCATTTTGTTGCTTGATGAATGCTCAAAAGATATTAGCTTTTTGCTTTTATTATTATTATTTTTTTACAATTTCAAAAGCTCATATACAACTGCAGGCGAGAATTGTTCACAAAAATGTGCCCAGTTAAACGCAGGGCACGGATAGCATTGTCAACGATGAAAGATCATGCGAGAGCTTTATATGGAACCAAAATACTGTACTATAAGAGCTGACAAGTTAAAATTTAAATTTCAACTTATTTTTCAAACAAAACCAAATAAGACTGTACTACCTACCTTTAAGTTGAAACATTACTCTATATTGTTATTTTTTTGCCCCTAGATTCCTACTAAGAATGGGTTTGAATTTTGGGCAACCATAGCACTTGGATTCCCAACAGTGTCAAGTGTTAAACTGTTTTTCATTTATGTTCTTTTTATGAGACTCTCTTCCCTGCAGTTTTTTTTTTTTCTTTTTCATTTACTTGTTTGAACGATAAGATCGTTCAAGGGAAGAGTAAGCTTGTATTTGAACAAAAACCTCTCGATTCTTGATAGTAGTTCTTTCAGTTCGGTTGAAAATTCTGATCATATCCTATAATTTCTGTTGTCTCTGTCAATCTTACCTCTAACTTTTGAGTTTAGGATTGCTTGATGACTGATGTACCACTGATGAAATCTGTGCAACGCGTGAGGATCCTTGATTCTACCGTGTAAAGTCGTGTAAATGAATGAAGGGGCTTCAAAAGTCTTACCTGTAAATTCGTGCTGAAAAAGGCTTGGGGAGGTGGAGTTCAGGATGTATTGAGATCTGACCTAGTTGTAGCCCTTAATTTTTTGAGATTGATTCTGTGGGCACTCCCATATTGCATGTTAGGTTACGCCCCGTCAATAAATTTTAACTCTATAACATCGTTTGACAAAATGAAATAAAATAATATGAAATAAAATCTACCTTGTATTTGGAAACATCAATTTGGATTGAATCGAAACTGGTGTTTTGCAAGGGATGAAAAAACTCTCACTTGGAACAATTCAACTTAAGTCATCATCTTCAATTCAAACTCATTTGCTACGATAACTAATCATTTAAAACCCATTTGGATCGTAAGTTTGAACCACTAACACTGTAACAATTACAATGTTTAGAGGGAAGGACATTTAATAAACACAGCTTTGTGTTTGGCACATTAGAATATTGTAGTAAAATAAAAGTGAACCACATTGTAAAGCTTTCACATCTAACTAGCAAAAAAATGGACAACTAACTATGTGTTTGGCACATTGGAATAGTGTAATAAAGCTAAAATGAGCTACATTGTATGGCTTTCGTATGTTATAGTGTTTTAACCCCAAACACCGTATAAGCATCTTTATCCAAAAATTTAACGGAACAAACAGAAGGCGATATATGGAGACATTTCATAGATCGAGGAGTACAATAGTTATTATCACCATGTAAATTTTCACTAGGTAAATAGATATATTTGACTTGTACTTGGGAAGTTTATGAAGGTCGTTTAGTTATGAACAGTGTAAAGCTCTCACATGCTACAGTAAAAAAGTTGCTACAGTATAAAACTCTTACATGTTATAGTAAAAACGGTTCCTACCACTAGCTAAACATCTTAAAAAAATAAAAAAATCAATACGAGTGATATCCTATGTGATAGGCGCTTGCAACGTCTGAGTTTTCGCTTCCCATTTCAGGATCAGGAGCTCCCTCCTCCATCTCCCTCCTTTCTTTCCACCTACTTTTTGCCAACCAGTGTTGAACCAGCTTCATCCCCAGCCCAACAAAAACAATCCCCAGAGTCCCGCCGCTCGCCACCAGCAGCGCCACAAGTGCGATTTCCATCCTCCGGCTCTTCGGCATGATCACCCACATGGCGGCAACATAGCTCGTGGCCATGAATGTCACAGCTCCCCACATAACCTTGTGAGCAATCGAGAGAAGCCTCATCTGCGCCTTTCTCCGAAAAGGGATGATGCTGACGAGAACCACAACTATGGATAGAGAGGTGAACAATGCCAAGTCGTTGCTTATTGCAAACACCTTGAAAGCTATTGTTTCCCCTGCCATCGCCTTCCCTTTCATCCTTCCTTCCTGGTAGACACCGCCGGGGGGGGAAATCCCGGCTGTAAAGGTAACTGTTGCTATCAGAATAGCCACTAGTGTGATGGTGTTTCTTGCATTCTGTAGCGCTTCTGTGTAGACTTTGTGGCGTTGCTTGTTTCGGCGCTTGTTGGGAGTCTCAACGAGTACTTCTTGGTGCCTTCTGCAGGCATACTCTTCATGTCCTATGTTGGGTGCAGGCAAAGACTCTGGATCATGTGCAATTTCGTTATCACCCCCCTCTTGATCAGCACGAAGGACTCGAGGCGTGGTCTTTCTAGACTGCGGTGATGACAGCCAAGAAGATATTGATTGGCGTGATGACAATGAACTAGAAGTGGCCTTGCTTGAAGGAGTGCTCCTTTCATTTAGAGTCCGTGCATGCCATTCGTCTTCCATACGAGTCTGCTGCCATGAAGAATTCTTGGACAAGACTTGCATTTTGTTCTCTTTATGGATCCTTTGCGGTACGGTTTCTACTGGCGCTGGCCTAGCGCCTTCCTTTGGTACTTTTGGTGGAGTGGATAGCAACTCTACCCTTCTTTTTCCTCCAACTTTACGGAACATGGCTTCAAGGCGCCACCGAATTTCTACGCTGTCCTTAGCTTGGTAAAGGATGTCGAGTGGTGTGAGCCCTTTTGAGTTTCGTAAATTTATGTCCACCTTTGTTTTGTTGATCAAGTATCTA